>DWTO01000098.1:0-28036 GCA_018244755.1 Jemadia pseudognetus
TGCGTTATAGCAAGGAACTCCACGTACAATTTAGGGTGCTTTGAAAACCTTCAGACGAAGCACGGAACAGCGCACAGCCCAAAAACTATAGTATCGTAGTTTTATATATTGTCAATTTTGTGATAAACAATAACGCAAACGATGTTTGAATACGTTACGTTACACTAACATCATGAGAACAACGAGCTCGAGTTTGTTGAAGGTATTTTATCATACTCTACACGCAACCTGCCGTACTAAATTATTTGGAGCCAAAACTTTGTACGGTAGTCAGTTGTGGCACCTTCCGCGATTAAAACAATGAATTACGACAAAAATATTTATATCGATATAGACCTAATAAGAATTTTAGTTCTTACAATACTCGTAACTAATGCACTCGAAGTGAAAATAAAACTATATACATTTTATAATCAAATATTGTCATAGTTATTGTTTAAAACCTTTAGATGGCCACTGAAGCATAACAGATTACTTAAATAAATTACATATAGGGATATAGGGATAGGGAAGAGAAAAGCGGAATAATGTTAGTGAAACACTAAAATGTCTTGATTTATTCGCTTGCATTGCGTGATATGACAAGTGCCTCGGTACGTCGAATGTAACAATACGCTGCCAACACACTTTGGCGTAATGCACAAAGTTTCCCGTTAATGTGTATGTTTTAATAGGAAGAAAGAAAACATATAAATTACGTAGGTGTTACTATATACATAATGTCTGTACGCAAACACTGAGCGCCTTCTAGTTGTATTTTTATTATTATTTCAAACAGTTCACAGCGTCAAAACTTTGTGTCATACTTTATTTTGGGTATATTAAGCGACAATCCATTATAGGCTCTCAACAGAACGTGGATACCTTCCCCCAACTAAGACTATTTGAAGCTGTACCCCAATGTGTTTATCCAATGGATTATTGAAATACTGAAGCTTTGGAAAAGTGTACTGACAATCTCCATTTACTGCGTCGATTACTGCTCATACATAAAATGTAGATTATACATAGACATACATAAAGTGAAAATCCAGTGAAAAAAGTATTTATAATAAACTCAACGCATATAACAATATAATTATTATATTATTATACCATGTATAATATGTATTTAATATACATATATCGTGTTAATGGAACTATAATGTGTTAACGGACTATTAATTAATCAACGAATTAATTATTGATAATGCGACGTTATCAATCCAATGAATCTGTAGTCGAAGTTATTCTGTATACTCAATTATTTATATACTAATGAAGAATAGATAATTTTAATATGGCTAGTGTGTAATTAAGGCCTGACTGTTGTCTTTCTCAATGGAAGCCAATCCCTAACAGTGAAAGGATGAGAGCAATGATGATAATTATAACTTGTTGTTACAAATAGGGTATAAAAATACTAAAATATTTTTTGCACTTATTAAACAACGAAGACTTTGCTTTAATAATAATAATAGTCAATTAAAATTAATAGAGTGAAATGGATGCAGCGCTAAATCCGATTTGGTACAAATCATCCAACCTTGTTAGTGGCGAGATTGCTCCGAGCTCGGAATGGTTTCATATTTAAAGAAAAGTTCACCTATTAAGATACAAACTTTTATTTCTTATCAAACAATTAGTAGCATCAATACCGAAGTAGGATTATTATTTTTATATCGTCTCGCAGGGTCTTTTACGGAGCAGGTAGAGAGCACGGAGCGTCAAATATCTTCGTCCTAACAGACCTGACATGTACATGCAATAAGTTCAAAAACGATATATCATGGATAGTATTATACCCTCCTGAGATACGAAATTAGAAATAAAAGTTACAAAAAACGTTCATTTTCAACAGCAAGGATATAGGTATCCAGTTTATAAATTTTTACATTTCTACTTTCAACAATAATAATTGGACACTCGTACGCACAATTTTCCCCTTCTGGTTTAAAGAGTAATTTCATATGATATATTTTATAGTTGCATATAATACATATCAATTAAAAATCTTCATTCTACGAGAATAATAGGTTTGAACTTATACCAACCAGATGTAGACTAAATGACATGTCGGTAGGTAACTTTTAGATAAATATTTCTCAATACCTAATACAGTAAGCATAAAGAAATATCAATCCTATTTTCATTTCTTACAATAATATGAATATATTGTACTGTACAATAAATATAACGTCAACGTCTCACGTTAAGTCAACATTGTGTATCTGTATTCGAGCATCGAGCTCACATATTTTTCTTACAAGTTTTTAACAAAAAGACTCTCGTATCATCATTCGTGCTGACGCCAGCAGCGTAGTGGCGGCAGTAAATATAGTTTATCAGACAGACATATTTATTCGCAATATTCCGATTTTGATATAAAAATAAAACATTGTTATAAAATAATTTCAAGGTCACCTTTAAGAAATATAGGTTTCCATTTTTTATTGAGTTTTGAAAGTACATACATATATTATTGAAATAAAAACGTGACGTATAATAAGGACATATTGTAAAAATACGGCTATTGTCTACTGGTTGCAGTTCTCCTTTCGTTTCCGTTTCGTTCTCGTTTCGTTTTCCCCTCTATTGGGCACAGGTCACTTCTGCAAATCCGCTAATATTTCCAGTACTGCGATAAAATACATTAAAAATACCACCGCCACTAATAAATACTATAATGTATACATTTGATACTTTCCTGAACATTATAAAAAAACGTAACTTCACGCCTGTAATCCTCGAAGAGGTAGGCAGAGGAATGCAGAACACTCCCACGTGTCACCGGTTACGTTTACATTACCTGAACATTATATTTCTCAAAATATGTATATTTATAAAAATAACACTACGTACACACTTACCGAGATCCTACCTTACTTACGTTTCGCGCGTTACTTGGTAGTTAGTGAGGACGAATCGAGAACTTTCCTTTGAACATATTCACGTATTGAAACTAGTTTGAAAAACGGTACAACTCTGTGGCGTTGGCTCAACTTAGATGCAAGAGTTGGTAAATTACAAATGACTCGTTTGAGAGCTCTTTTATTATCATTCAAAAATCGTTCTCATTACTTTTATAGCACATCGTCGACCAGATCGTGGTAAGCCGTTTAAATATCCTTTGATGCTCCATTGGGCGAGATAAACTCTACAGTACTTTAATTAAAACGCCAATGAACTCAATTATCAAGAACCTTTTATACGTCTGTGCAGTTCAATTACTAATTATAACTAGCAATACTACCGTACCGCCGTACCGTTGGCCTTACTCGCTGTTAAATCAAATAAGAATTAACAACACCTTAGTACATTTATACCTCACGACGGGTCGACTACGCGATTCGTAAGTGATCTGATAAAAAATTAACTATACCTTTATTCAATACATAATATGAAAAAAAAATGCAAATATACAGAGATAAACCGTTTAAGTTATAAAGGGTCTGCAAGTTATAAAGCGCATAATACACAATTTAATAACCAACATCGGCCATTGTCAATTTCTAAAAAAGTTATTGCTTATGGTTAGTTATCGAGAATTTTCGTACTTTGAAGTGTATATTGAACACTTTTTTCATTTAAAATCGTCGAATATGCTCAGGGTGGTCTATACTTAAATACGAGTATAAATACGGGTTGAGAATTAAGCCGTACTTAACCCACAATTAACACTGCAATACGCTCGCATGCCAGTGTGGGCAACTGACAATGGTCACTCGTATTAACCATTTTGCCGACCTACTGTTAAATGCGTGTCACCTCTCAGAATGAAAAAGTTTAAAAACACAGTGGGCTAAGCGGTTCAAAGGCGGGTTGACTGAGAGAGTACCAATCACTACTACAATGGAGTCGGTACACGACATCGTGGACGACGCTCCGATTAGTCGGACGTTGTAAGAGCGTCGTTTGAGGTGATAAAATAAAATATGGCGTGTAACAAAGAGTGAGTTTACGGCGCGAGTTTATGCTTCGCGGCGAACTCGACAAAATATTTATTGGTTTTACGATACGCCGTCAAAGTCCAATAAAAATGTGTAATTTGGTGCCGTTTTCATGTTTTATTTGCTGCAATAATTATTTGTTTTATAGAAATTTTATAGTTTGATTCGTGTTCGATAACTCGCTTAAATTAAGATGCCTTAAATATTAAACCTTAAACGTTCAGGTGTGATGGACAACACCAATTGATAGCATCCAGCTAAATATCTACCTACTTCTGAATTCTGATACATTTTTAATAAATACTTACCACAATTAAAACAGATTACATACTCGTATTGATTACTACTACTTCAGTTCAATATATAAATATACAAATGTGTTATGTTTCCACAGCTGAGCGTCAGATCCCAATCTAGCCCGAGCTATGGTAACCATACGGCCAACAAGCATACATGTAAATATAACTATATATATAGATATTCCCTTTAACACCCAGATGCAAAAAACGATTATGCTCATCACACAAACATTTGAACCGGGCGGATATCGAACCCACTACCCGGCCAATAATCAGAATCTCGAATCACTGGAGCAACGAGCCAGTCGAATAATTAATGAGATGGAAAATCCCAATGAAAATATAAACTGTCTTTTAATTGGCCCGTTGTGACGTAGAGAAAGAAATTTAATAAAACGAGAAGCGGGTATGACGTGAATTTCATGAGCACGCACGCAGTTCTCTATCTAATTATTTCGGGGTCCAGTTGAACCCCACTAATCTGGCCACATAATATAAAGGGCTAACTTTCGCTTATGGTTTCCCTGGTCCCCCGCGCGTCCACCGTTTTATATATTACCGCTCGCAATTGTGCAGATATTAACTGTGTTCATATTGATAAATTAATTACTTGACAATATGCATGTACACATGTGTATAATTACATGTTGTCACACCTATTTTCCATGGAGTTAGGCAGAGAAACAAAGCAGTTCCACCAGCTACGGTGCAGGTAAACACTCTTTCGATTTTTCTACATTCATTAAATTTTAATATAATAATATGTTATGCTCGTATATTTGAGTTTTGCATTTGACTTTCTCCAGAACGTTTGCGATATGGTTAAAGTACCATTCACATTTGCGTTATAAATATGTATTATTATTCATACCAATATTTTATACAATGTACCTACTATGAAGATTCGTAGTATTTGCCTATCTCCACCAGAAATAAGTCGTGGTAATATGTATATGTATGGTTTATACAGCGAGTGAATTTAATATTGCGTATAAGTAAACATTTACGCGAAAAATAAATCAAATTGGAATAAAATTATGTACTCCGTTATTAATTCTACAAGATTTAATTTATAGAATCTAACAACATAATTCTTATACTCAGGTATCGAGTAATCAGAATAAATATTTTCTCCCTATCAATCTCATCACATGATTATAAATGAACATAAAATGCATATACGATACATAGGTAGAATACACTTATTTTATACGAATACCCTGTAAATCCTTTAGGGGCATAAAAAATCTCATTACGCATTGAATTATTCAATACTTGGTACTAAACAACATATTACACATTTTTATTATGATTTAAATTCGCTATACATCGTTATCAAGATTAATTTGTAATATTTTCAAAATATTTTTTTTGACTCAAGTGTCAGTACACGAAGTGCTCATTAATTAAAAATTTTATGCTCACTCACGTATTAATGAGTATTTTATAACTAGTAAGGTTAGTACTACACGCCTCTGCCTACCACATCGGGGATATATAGGCGTGATATAATCTTATGTTACATTAATTTATCTCACAGCTTTCATTGTCAATTTGACGTATTGAATGTCCAAGAAGTAGCAGGTGAAATATTTGAGAATAGAGATATTTTAATCTCGGGATTCTCTGCCTAACCTTTGAGGAACCTGGTATGATGTCGTAGTCATAATATAATTTTTAAAGATCCTTCTATTTTTTAAAATAAAACTATGAAAATAATGGGGAACAAGATCAGCAGAATACGGGTTTTCAGGGACATATTAACATACATTTGTTATGAATACTGAAATATTGATAAAGAGTGATGTGGAACACTCGAGGGAGCGGAGAGACGAGCGGCGCCGCGGGGCGAGCCGGTAGCACGATTACTGTGAATTATTCTCACTCGCACATAAAAATTATGCGGCTGTTTTATTATTCAAATTTTTTATAAAATATCTTTTTATAAGAAGCCATTTTTTGTTACAGATCTGAAGACTTTCATAGCTTAATAATTTTGAACATTCATATATCTATCTGAATTTGTGTAAATTATATTTATGAAGGTAAAATTACGTACATAGTTTCTGCCTGCTTCTTCGGGGATTACGGGATTATGTTAATATTTTACGTAAAATTACGTATAGTTTGAACTACAATAATGCAACTTCGCTAAAAATATTATATAGCAGAACAGCAGAAGCAATTATATGAAAAATCATACCTAATGTACAAACCCCATTGGCATTAAATCCGCCCTCTATTAACAACGTCATGTCACGTTTCTAATACCCGAAGTGGTAGGCAGAGGAGTGTAGTACATTCCCAAGTTTTACCAGTTAAGTTTACATCCCTCCGTGGAATAAAATGAAAGCCTATTGTTATACACCGGGCGCAAATTCGATTCAAACCGCTATTAGAAATTCTAATTTGGAAAAATGCAATAACACTCATCGGGTATTTGAACACGGGCTCTCTAAGTGACCATTCTACTAGCGAGGCAGTGGAGGATAAATAAATCTATAAATAAATAAACAAATACATCGACAACAAGGTTAGTACATGAGTAGTTACATACCAACAGGATTATCTTATTACTCTGTAGTAAAATAACATGTTTTGGTAAAGCTATATTGACTCGTCATTCTGTTTGAAGTGACCGCTGACGGGCGCGCGTTGAAGTGCTGACACCTTATCTTAATAGCAACAAGGGTAATAACTGATTTTGCTTAAGGGCTTTTAGGGGACGGGAAACTTACGATTACGTGTATTAATAGGCAGTAGAATTTAATGTATCGCGCACAGGATATGCGTGGGATTTCTTTATTCAAAGATAACAGCACTTGACTAGACACCAGTATGTACTTACCTAGGACTAAAAGCATTAGTTTGATCGTTTTTCACTATTTTTTATAGTTAACATAACCCCAGAAAGTAGCATAACGATATGCAGAGGAATGTAGTGCACTCCCACGTTTCACCAGTTACTGGTTTTTATAATGTCAAAATCGGCTATATCGTTTACTATTTTCTTTATGTTTTGCTACACGGGCCTTTCGTGGGTTAAACATTTCACATTGCCTTTATTCAACAAATATCCTTGTTTGGTTATTTCTGGTTCAATAAATGCGTAATATTATAAGCCTAAATATAATATTGTAAATTGTAAAAGCAAATCCTAAAAGCATAATCATGATAAGAGGCGTGACGTAGTATTCGCCATCGGGTACAGTCGTAAACACAAGTTAATAACAGATAATACAACAAAGAAAATTTTAATCATATTTTTGTCTATGTACAATATATTACTTAACAGGTTTTGAGTGACTTCGTCTTAAAATGTTTTATTAAACTTTGCAAGAAAAAGCAAACTAAAGCATTTCAGAAACATGTTTCTTTGTATGAAAAAAACCTTAAGGCGTGTTCTAACAAAAGAAAAATATACAGCGGCAGCGGAAATGGGAAGAAAAATAAAATGCCCTTTTTAAAACAAACATAACATTTAAAACTCTTTGTTTTCAGCTAGCAACGGCTCTCGTTGCGCGCGGACGCTACCTACAGTAGTAATTCTAACCGGTAAAGTGTGGTCGTTTTATTGTGCAACCTCTTTCACTCCACAGCTACTCTTTTAACTCATAAATTTTCACTCAACTTTACTTGCTTGATATGGTTAGGTGATGCATTAGTGGTAATGGGTCCCGATAGTTGAATATTAATGTTCACTGATTCCTTTACCCTGTTTATTTGCTGATCGCTGGATCTCATGGAATTTTAGATACGAATTCTATATATGTATATGTGAAGATTTGTACATATATATATGATCAAATTGTAGATACGATAGTTTCATGATTGCGACTTCGTTTGAGTACAATGTATTAATTACCAAGCTAACACAAAATTGTTAATTACTAAAGAGACGTGAATAATAAAAGGATATGGTACATATAATAGTTATTTGACATGTCCATAAAACCACCTAACATATATGTTTCGAACGTGCGTAACTTTGTTTATAAATTCTTTTATGTAACATCACGACTGTAATCCCCGGATAGGTAACCGTGGAATGTAGAACACTCTCACGTTTCTCTAGTTACGACGTCCCAGTATGGAAAGTGGTGAGCCTGTTGCCGTACACCGGTCACATATCCAGACTTCGAGCCGTTACTAGAAAATCTAAATTAAAACAATTTCGTAGAGCCCGACTCGAGAATTGAGCTCAGGACCTCCCGATCAACCGATCGCCCGATCCCATAAATTCTTGTAGGATTAATATTTTTTATTAATTTCTAATACACTTTTCCACTCTACCATTATGGTTAATGTTAGGTAAACAAAATAAAAATGAATCATTTTATAACCTTCAATCACTATAGATAACAATGGTGATATGGAAAATTGTAATATTTCTGTACAAACTGAAAGATAATTTTATTGTTTTTTGGTATGCGAACTGTTAGGTTGGAGGCGGACGTGTCTCGAACGTTATCTGAGGGCGGACAAAGACGTATGTTGACTCTAATAATCAACTGGTTTACAACATTGAGTCTTTTTTTAAAACATATTCACAGAGTATTGTTCAAGGTCGATTACAATACCCGCTGATGGCAGTATATGTGATATCTACCTTCTCGTTTGTTACACGCATCACACAAGCATTTTATAATATTTAAACCACGTCTAGATCTATCTTTTTTTTTTCGCACACCACAAACTACTCCAAGATCTTGTACGCGTTACGCAATATATGAAATCTTAAATAGAAGTTATGAGGGTGAACCGCATTAGGAACGAGTTCAAATTACTTTCCTCTAGTAGGTATATACCTAAAGTTTCAAGTCCACAGTGAAAAGTGTCTGTAAAGAATAGAGATCGAACAGATGTAAACCTAATCGGGAACTACATCGGTGAAGTTTAAACGAGATTGTTACGAAGATAATCACTGCGAGACGATATTATTTGGCGCTGGAAGCGATTCCTCAGCTGTACTACAGTTTGAACAAACGCGAGATAAAAGTATGATTGTTGAACTTTTGTACGTTGGACTTTTAATGTTTTTCTTCTTTTGTATTTTAAATTTTTTAGCCAGTAAGCAGATGTTATTATTAATATTTAATAATTTTATTACATGTATAAGTATATTGTCTTTTATGTCTATACTTTTAAGTTGTACTTAATATTTTTTATTTAACTGTCTGCTTAATATTTTTTATTTATTTACCTGCTGCCGGTATAAAGAATAGGATTTCAAACCAGTTATAGCTGTTCTTTATATAAACTAAAAATTTATAATATCTTGGGACATCTCTACACACCGCCATCTAATCATAAACTAAGCATCAGAGAGCTTGTGTTCAGGTACGAGTAGCCTGACTATTCTGGAATCTGGGAATCGACCTCACGACCTCCGGCGCAACAGTTATGTTCACTAACCACTACACCAACGGGCCATTTACCTCAAGCCAGTCATATGAAAATGTCAGAAGTCGTTGAAAAAATAGATAAAAGTTTGTTTGGAAACGTATATCTCACGAAATGTTCACCGCACATTATGACTTAAATAGCTGTTAAACTTTAGTAAACAGTTAATAATTAATTAAATCGCGTGAATCGTAGCACTTAGAACTTCAACAACTAGGGCTGGACCATAACCCTTACCATTCAAAGTTTCCCTTGAGGGTTAAGGAACGTGGAAATAACACGGACTCTGCCGAGGTCAAGGCTGATGTTAAAAACAAACAAGAAAATTGTGACAGTACTGTAAATTATTATTAAATAATAGAAAACTCTTCATGTTACAAACCCTGAAGTGTACCAGAAAATATATTCACTTACTCTACATAAATATTTTACTCGGAGATAGAGCACGTTAAACGTTAAAAACCAACCTGACAACTGGAAAAACTGTAAAAACGTGACTCTATTGTAAATTATTGTTAAATAAATGTTTGTTTGAAAAGAAATACGACATGACTCATAAGCTTTGTTATTCATAACTAAAATAAGATATTATTTAAAGACAGTGCACTTTTAGTACTGATTACCTACTATGTAGCTTTTACGAATTATTTAAAGTTTAATTATTACGAGTAGCAATTAGGAATTTATCAATATTATTTATATTTTTTTACAAACTGATAATAATTACTGCTTTATGATAATTGTGCCGAAATACCATATACGAATACTAGCAAAAATAGCGATCACCTCAGTCCTCAGAATCAGCAAACGAGTATGTTATCAACCTCAAACGGAACTGATACTTACTGCTCTCATCTCGTACTGAAATATGCTAACCGGGATAATGATACCAACAACCCTTGCTCCTGCACTCCGCTCTCGAATTTAACCATGTAATGATCTTATTAACTGCTTATATTAACTGACAGTAACTGTCCTATTCATTCAGTCTTATTCGAGATAGATAATTATAATAGATTTCTCTGGACGGCACTGGCCACTCCTAACTGTTGCTCGCAAGTTTGCTACTCTCTTTATAGAAAGAAAAATATATTTTCCCAAACTAAACGAATGTAATAGAGACATTAATATAATTGACACAAGAGACGGTCCCAGTATTAGTTAAAGTAATTTATTTAACGTATGCTGCGAGGTTCGCCCCAGCAAAGCCTTAAGGCTTTATGTGCCTAACTAGCCGTATATAACATCGGATGTTTGAGTTGTTGTGTTCTACATAATAAGACATATATTGTGAAGTGGACACCACTATTTGGCGAATGTATGGCCCTCCAGCGAGGTGGCACGATGGTGTAAGCCAAGTGGACTTATTCCACTAAACTGCATTTCTTAATCTATTGTTGAAGAGTAAACATGAATAAATCGGTAACAGGAAATTAGCTGTAAATATGTAAGCTATACTTTTACGGTTTGCAAACTACATATAATAACATTAACATTAATAACATTAACTAAATATCAATAACTCTTCGGGGAACACAGACGTTATTCTATGTTACGTAACCTCAAGCTTGTAATCTCCGAAGAGGTAGGCAGAGGAGTGCAGTACACTCCCACGTTTCGCATTCTATGTTGAGTAGCATTAATAACAATAGCTGTATCTCTTCACACTGTAATCTGATATCGAAGTAGACAGAGCGTGTGTTATACTAAGCAGACGTCTAATAATCTACATAAATACATATAAATGGATAGAATAATACTATTTTTTCTATAGTATGTTCCAATAACAAGCGCTACGAACGCCCATGCGGGCACCGTAACCGCGTTATTCTACGCACGTAGCGGTTAACGAGGACGCCGCGTGTGCCCGCGCGGTTACAGCCTACTGTCTGCACTACTGGTATTGTTCTGTTCTATTTATTTTGTAGGCGTAGACGAGCGACCGGAGTGCTACGAACCAGAATTATCGTTTACGAAATAAATGAATGTGCCGTTTTGATTTGTTAGGAAATTTTTAAGTCTTAATTGGCGCGCGCGTTTGATGAGAGTGACGATGGACGTAGAGGAAGTGTCAGGTCTTTAAGGTGGTATCAAACCATCCTGTAAGGCGCCTGGCGTGACGGTATGATTATAACAATGTTTGAAACTTAATTAAAAATGTTTTTTATGGACGGAGCTATTAACTGCATATATACGTCCAAAGTCGAATAGGATTCTTTCTACGGTATTTGTATAGGACTCATAATATCAGATAATATACGATTTTAATAAGATTTTTTGGTAACTTTGGTTTCGTTAGTATATTATGTATATTTTATTCAAAAATGAACGAACGTGAATGAGAAATCTGACGTAAAAATATAGATATGTACGTAAGTATATCTTATTTTTAAATTTGTAAATTGAATAAACTGTTTACTAACTAGCCGTGACCGTGACCCGCCCTCTTCGCTGTGGAAAATTGGATGGATGATTTTGTGTTCAGAATAAGTTCTATTTTGGTTAAATTTTCAAGCATTTTTATAAGAACCTTTACATTTTTTTTAAATAAACAGGCTGCTCCCTCATCTCGAAAACATTGTTTGTGTGAAAAAAAAACATTTTCTTCCTAACATTTTCAAAGACACAGTAGTCCTTAGACCGTAATATACTAACTTACAGAGTAACTTTCGTATTTAGAATTACTTAGTATTTAGGTCCCATTCAGTTTCTTAACATGAAGCTTTACGTCTTTCATTACATGGTACCGTAACTTCTTGTTTTATAAAATGTCTCATACGATGACTTATACATATTTTAATCAGTTTCTCAATCATTATCTCATTTTATTGTTGGTGTAAGGAATCCCCTAATGTGCGCTACTGCGCCTTGTCCTGTTTCCTGATCTACCCTTATAAATGTGTACAGGCAAAAAACATTTATGTTGCGAATACAATACAATGTTGCCAAGACAATAATTTCAGCGAACGCATGTTCCTGTGTGTATGTGTGAAAACGCGTTGGCAACATTCTCTATTTTTCAACACAAAAGAGACAATGCGAAAAAAGGTATTTCCGCTGAAAAGAACGGTATGAACTTCACGTGTTTTCACTAAAATAACATCTCCGCGTCGGGATTTTTATCATTATCGCAGTTACAAAGCGTTCAAAGAATTACGCGCTTCAGGAAGCGTGGGCTATTTAATTGGGTATTTTAATGCACGTACACAAGTACAGCAGTCGCTGGCAAAATTCAGTAAAGGAATGAATGTCGAAAGGCAATAAAATATAGCGATATTTCGAATACTTTTAACTACTGACGCTTGCAACCGATACGACCAACGAGGCAGTCAACTAACTTTACTTGAATATAATAGCACAGAAGGTATGTGTATGGTGCACAGTAATGTCTCATAAACCAATGTTTTTGACAGATTACTGTTCAATAATGTTTTGTACCTTTTTTAAAACGATACTTTTTATTTTATTATTATTATATTATTTTATATTAATATCTTTTTGTAATTATGTTTTTCTAGTTATCTATACATATTTTTTCAATAATATAACGTCTGCTTTTATGTATGTTCAGTATAAAGCTAATTTCCAAGAAATAAAAGCTTATTCGGTTCGATTTCAGCTTTCTTCTCCAAAGGTATGAGCATTTTAAGATTAAATATCATTTATTTGCTACAAGGGTAAAACATACGCGCCATAAAGTTCGTCGTTATATTCTCTACACTTGTATAGTATGCCGAGTCCACATCGCCAGCACGATATAATGGCCGATCTTAAATGGATATAGGTATAATTGCGGCTACCAATGCCACACAACAGAACTATCTACTGTCAGAAGAAACAGCTCAGCGAAAATAATCAACATTATTTGCTTCCATAAATTGATAGGAGTTTTCTTCATCACGTCGATGTGGTCTCCATTTGGAAGCGTTTGACTGTACTCAATGCTTGCATGATAGTAAATAATTTAATGCAATGATTCGTTAACACAAGCCCTACACTACTGAGCGCGGAGAATAGGAATAATTGGGTCGCGTAAGCAGCTATTGCACTGGGGAAATATGCTCCCAACCACAAACAGAATGAATCTAAGATGTAAATAAACTGTCTGCCCCGCCCGGGACATCTAACACGAAAAATGTTGGGAAGAATTCTGAGAAAGCAGCGCTGACGTGTTTATGTGACGTAACGAATTAATTTACTGAGAATTTTTCTAGGAAGTTCTCAAAAGAATACAATATGTTATTAATATTTTCGTTATTAAGTAGGTAGTATCTGATGCGATCACACTTCTATTAATATAAATACCTAAGTTTCTGTGTATGCTACTGGACGTAAATTCGCTCGAATTTGCTAACGCAGAACCTTTTCGGCTTTCATTCTCGTCTTTTTTGGTTCTTATCAATACGGTTGTCAAATACTCGATTGGATATTAAAAATTGCACTTTATTTCCCTTATCAGCAATTATCGTGTGACATTTGTCTTGACTTAGCCTTTATTGGAACTAACACGGTTAATCATTGCATAAATGACCATTATCTTTTGTACTAAATAAGAAGTTTTGAGCAATAGGTATTGTTTGGTGTTAATAGGCCAATTATGTTGGAGACCTTTCAGGGTGGATTCAAGTCTCCACACTTTAGTTCCGGACTACTTCCAACAGATAGCTACTGATTTTCACTGATTCTGAGAAAATCCATGAAATCGTAAAGTAAACTGTGAATAGAAACCAAGAATAAGAAACTTTATGAAACAGTTATTAAAAAAAACTAAAAGTCCTTTAAGTCACTTATTACATAACATTAAAAGTGTCATAATATTAGATGAGGTATTTTGCTAGACTTATATTAAACTTTCAGCTCAAATTAAATTATTTCGTTCGCGGTAAAATTGCATACACGTACCGTACTTACGAGTATAAGCTCTGCCTGAACTTCAGCTAATCACCTCTACACGTCGTAATAAAGTCGCTTTAAATATTCCCACTTTTTTGACGGAATAACATAACGTATGTCACGTTATATTTATTTATTATCAAAATACAATGATATATATTTCCTTTAATAATTTGTTATAATCACGCCTGTAATCCCGAAGTGGTAGGTTGAGAAGTGTAGTACATTGTCATGTTTCACCAGTTACGTTTACGTCCCACTGTGGAGACCTATTGCCATACACAAATTCGGGCTCCGAGCCATTTCCTTTATATATATATATATATATATATATATATATATGTACAAAACAGCATACCCTATCAATCCTTTTTATTTTATATGTTTTCATTCAAAATCAAAGTGGTGCAGTGTTGGTTAAATTTCGACCGGGATTCTTTCAATGCTTAAGTTTGAATGTTATTGAGGCTCATATGGCAAAAAGTCTCTATAATTTTTCTGTTACTGTTTCTATATGAATTCAAAAAATGAATATTTAATTATTACTTACATGACATATTCATTTTACCTAGATTGAGATCTGATGATCTTGTGTGAGTTACAATATAATATTATAATAATATGGTGTGTAAACATAATATAGCCGTGCGGGGGCAGCACTCTCGTGTGCGCTTACTTACAATATAAAAACATTATACACGTTTAAGTTGTTTGTTACAACTATTTCTCAACAAACCAAAATAGCCTTCTACACTTGTGGTAGGAAATAATATATGTAGAAGATTATTGTCAGGTCTTTAAGGGCAGAGTAAATTACATTGTCCAGTAAAAAGTTCTACTATTGGCTTGGCCGGGACATGTGCCCGGTGTATGCCAATAGACTCACCACCTATTCCATAGTGGGACGTAAATGCAACTGGTGAAATATAGGAGTGTCTCTTCTACCTTCATCTTTGGGGAATACAAGCGTAAAGTTATGAAATATTTAAAGAGATATACATTATTACATGGATTTTTATAATAAATAATAGTTTCGGACTAACAATTATTGTTCAAATTTACAGTCATATGTTTAACAATACTATATAATATTTATGTATACAAAGGGTGAGTAGAATGCCGTATGGTGTGGGGTGCAAACGTATTTACCGAAACTTGCGACCTCTTCCATTAAGCCCGCTAAGTGCTCCCCACGAAATATTGCATTCGATTCCATTCTCTGTACTGGTGGAGCATAAACGATTTTGAGTTGTAGCACCAATGAACGGTTTTATAACAAACATGTAGAATTTTAATTTCACTTAATGAATTGTGGCACCACCCGTAATAAGAAACCAGGCAGGACAAAATATTAAATAGTATTATTATTATTATGACGACAAAAACTCAGTTTTGAAGTTTTATTTCTCACTGAAATAGATAATATATTTAGAAACATATACAAAGCTTCCATCGCGATGCTTCGCCTAACAGAAAGCTGGGCTGCTAAGATGGACCACGCACGCCTTATTCGTGTATGTTCTTGTATGATTGTACGTGTTTTTAAAGACTTCATTGCCAATTACAACCTCATTATTAGTTACAATTTCATTGCTAATTGCAAAAAATTCAAAATAGATGCCATTCATAGCCATCCTACTTCTAAAATGAAAGGAGAAATGAAACAATATCCATCAGTACGTACGGAGTGTACAAAGTTAAATACAATAACGTTCACGGGACGTGCGATGTCGAGTGCGCTCGGCGCGGACGTCACCGCCCAGCTTAAAACGTTTTCAAACTGAATCTGGGCTATTTCAGCCGCTGGCGAGGAGAAAAATCGGCCTGAAACTGTTTCAACTTTGAAATTGTACTGATATACTTTTTGCAAATTGTTAACATTTTACAGTCTTAATAACAAAAATATATACGTCATTGTTGTACCATCGCGCTAGACCCCGTGCGGAATAGGCAGGGTGCACTGATTGCCAAATAACTTATTCTTATAGACCTTACATGATTTTTCTACATTAATCATTATCTTGTTACAAACACGCCGGGTTCGGAGGTTTTGGTCTTTTCATCAGCGAATATCAAACTTATTTGATCAAGATAAATCATCCTTGAGACCCGATTTCCATCGGTACTGGCATCCTGGTGTCAAGACAAAAATTAAGTAAATTATGTTTTCTCTCAATTCCCGATCTTATTAAAAACGAAGGCCAAACGATTGTTCGTGTATTTTATGGTGAATGAATAAGATGAAAGATATTCCTAGGTTATGTTTATTTTAAATTTTACAATGTCTGCTCGACCACTTATTGTGTAAAGAAATAGGTATTCAAAGTTATTATACGGAATATTATAAAGTTCAGTGCGCTTAAGAAATTCTTATTTAACCGATAGCTTTATGTTTTTATCGTTATAGAAGTGACATATTTCAAAAATATTATCACATCTTTTGAAATGTATTGGTTAGCGCTGGATTTTCATCCACTGAAACTCCCAGTTTATTTCAGATCCTGTTGCTATCTCCGTCAGCTATTGTGATATAACAATTTTGTCTAAAAATATACCGACCTTCTAAATGACTATAATATAATGTACATTAATAATATACAACTGTATGTATAATATAACGGAATTTTTAAATAATTGTAATAATTATGGCAACAATAATCAATTCGTAATCCCGTTCTGGGCTCAGCGGTCACGTACGAAGTCATTTGATAACTGTTTGTGAACTTATTTTAACTTAGCGCTTTATGACCGCTGACCGTAAAAATCGCGATATCCAACTGTTATAACACACCAGTTACGTGTCTTTCAGAAATGAGAATTTAGATTTGTTTTTGTTTTACCAATTCTAATATTTTAGTAAAGCTGAGTATACCTACCTCATAAAGTAAAGTCAACATATGAAAATCTAGGGATCATCCCTTTTATAAACAAAGATTAGTGGGTATCTATATTTGTCTATCTCTGGCTATCAACTATAATATTATTACATCTAGCTGACAACAATCAAATTACTTAAAAATCAGTGGTTTTTGGGTTTGACCTAACCGTATCGACTTTAACTAATAATGACCCTAGTAGAAAATTTTGCTGAATCCGACACGTTATACTTAGGTAAACAATGACTTATTATTTGTTGCAAGCCCCTGTATAATATGATCTATCTTGTTCCAGATCCGTAAACAATGGCTTCTTCAAAGATCTACATAATTTTCATCACCCTGCAGCTGATCTACACGATCTCTGGTCAGGAGATAGTGAAAAGGACACCGCAAGGCTTCTTAGGGATGAGAGGAAAAAAGTATATCAACTCGCAAGAGAACGAACTCTTCAAACGCAAGCCTCAGTTCTTTGTCGGCGTAAAGGGGAAGAAGGACTCCGATCTTTCAGATATTCCAGGTTTCGAATACAAACGGGCACCAATGGGCTTCATGGGTATGAGAGGGAAGAAGGAGTATCCCGAAGATTTGCTATATGAAGAAAATTTTGAATACGTTCCAAAGAGGGACGGCTCCCTCATCGGCCAAATAGAATACAGCTCGGACGAATTCAACCAAAACCAGTCAGATTTCCCGGCCCTCAATGAGCTATTAATGGACTACCTGCACAAGCTGCAGCGTCCGAGTGTGGAAGACCAGGTGACTGTTGAAAACGATGGGGACACATACGAGCGCGTCACTAACGAGGTGGACAAGCGCGCGGCCAACATGCACCAGTTCTACGGAGTGCGCGGAAAGAAATCCATCCAGAACAAAAGACCATACGATCTGTCTTTCCGCGGGAAATTTATAGGCGTTAGAGGCAAAAAGGACGTAAAGAACAGTGGCGCCCAGGAGATTAAGTTTTTGTTGGACCACAATGCTCCGTGGGCCAAAAGGAAGGGTCAAATGGGATTCTTTGGCATGCGCGGCAAGAAGTGGACGGACGGTGAGTTTAATGATCGCATTTGCGGTCGTAATTACCTTATAAACGGTTAGGGGCTAATAATTATAATGATATTACATCTTTTGTAATATGGGCATCAGTAAATTAACCATTTTGCAATCATTAAATAACGAGGATTCATTTCACCATTCCATTCCATTATGGGACCTATTCCATTATGGGACGTAAATGTGACTTGTGAAACGTGAGACTGTACTATCCTCCTCTGTCTACCTCTTCGGGAATTACAGGAGTGATGTTACTCTTTTTAAATGGGGTATTTTTCTCTTGCTTCCTGTTGCTACGTTCTGAAATGAAAAGAAAATGGAATTTTCTGTACAAAAACATTTTGTATTTATTAAACCCTTTTAATGGTCCTAATCTTTTTCATAATTAAATTATGTTTTACTTACTGTACATAAAAGTTTATTAAACGAAGAAGTATTTATTTTCTTACGTAACACAAATTGTATCATTTTACAATGGAATACATCTTTATCCATTATGAAAATTGAACACCTATTGTCAAATATCTATTTAGTAATAAGTATAAAAGTTATTACTAAATACTTTTAATTAAAACTTATTTTAACCTTTCTAACTTAACATTAATAGGCTAAAACAAATATTGTATTTTGCATCAGAGCTATCAATATTGTTTTCTAAGTGAAGGTGTGTGAGCACATCTAGGGCCGGCTAGTTAGAATGTGGCCTTAACAGGTATCGTCATAGGAGAGTCGCCTACGATAGTTATATTAGATAATTACGAAGAGGTTGATGTTAATGGATGCTGTATTTAAATGTCTACAGTTGATGTGTTCTTCTCTTGTTTGCTATTTCTATATATACAAGATTTTTCTCTTGTCAGGTCAAATCTGTGAGGATAGAGGCATTTCCCCGACTACAAATTAAGGGATGTAATACTAATAATTGTTCTGTTGTTCGCAGAATCCAGCAGCGAAGTGGACACACCGAACTAAATCTTCATTCAGAGATCTTCGTATATTATTGTATCCATGATTTAATACAAACTACATATCTTAACTTAAGACGGTCCTCGCCAATTCTAAATATAGGGAAATGCTTATTCTAGCGTTCGTTATTCTAGTCATATTCAAATATGTAATAGTATAGTACTTGCATGAATTTTCTTATCGTCAATTGGTAATTGTTATTCATGACTTTGTTTAGGTAAAAATTTCAACACATCGTCGAAAATACACTATCATTGTTACCTGCTCTCGTCATATTATCTATAAAATTTTAAGTGGAAAATAAATAAATGGAAATTAAAAAAAATATTTAAAATAAGCTACGTACATAATACCTACAACGTATGAAATTATAATGTGGTAAAATTACCCTTAACAGAGAAAATATCTACAAATAAATTATAACATAGATATGCATTTTTCATTTCGAGATAGTGCAATATATTTCATTGCATGAAATAAAATACATATTAATTTCATACATTAATGCATGTTTATGTTAATATACCTACTTATAATGTTAAATAATACGCTATCCAATAAATATTTAAATTAAATATTTGATTAGAAATAGATTTTATTTTAGAAACCTATGTAAAATCCTTTACGTATCTATACCTATTGAATTGTGAAATATCTCGATGTTAAATACTTAATCGCTGTTTTCGTACATTTTGTGAGGCTGGCAAAATGTAACACATGTTTTATAAATAGTAAACAATTATTAAACGCAGTTGTCAATTTAATATATGTTTCATTTATAACTAACCTATAGCAATAACACAATTTCAAATATAATAATTATATTAATGACAGAACGAATTCAAGAATTATTAAACAGTAACATAAATATTTTATTTTATTTACATAGTATTTAAATTATGTACCGGCTTATTTCATAACCCTACTACTTATGTGGTTTTTATTGATTTTGAATGGACAAATATGTTTTCACAGATTTGAGTCTCTCTCTAGGCCCCAGCGTGTAGGGCGGCTCCACTGCGATCAGCGCGATCATAAATAATATTGGATAGGTCAGAAACTAGACGGGGTATCTTACGTGCGGGAGTTAACCCAGTACTTAATTTAATGGTCACTTAAAGTAATAGAATCATAAAACAGGAGGAAACGTTCATATTAGGTAGGTAGGTATGCTTTCTTTGCACAACACGAACGAATTCAATTACGAGTGCAAGTAGCTACCTACTCGTATATGTACCTACGTATGTACTTATGTGCAATAAAGTAGTAAAAATCAAAAACAAATAACCTTTGCTAAATGTTGCCAGGGTTTAGAGATATTTTGATGAAGCTAGAATGTTCTGGCAGAAGCATGAACTCTATACGCGACTGTAGATAAGTACAAAAATACAAAACTTAATAGCTTTGTATGTTGTAACATTCGGAATATTTTCCAAATACAAGTCATTTCATCTGTTTGGCCCCAGACAAACGTGTAACGATCACATCACAAAAACACATCACAGAAATAAAGAATGTATTTTCCTATCAATACATTAATCTTGGTAAATGTTTTGCATGTTTAGCAAAAATCCATGGGAACATCAATGAAAATTATGAAATATTTTTTTCATGTATTTTATAGATCCACTGTCGTAGTTTGCCACGCTGGCTAAGTGCGGGTTGGGAAACTTCATACTTCTTAGAAAAAATCTTTTCTGAGAACTCTAAGGTGGTCAGGTTTTCTTATAGTTTTCTTTCACTGTTATAACAATTGATAGGTATTTAATCTTAAAACACACATTTTTGTAGAGATGCGAGAGCATGAAGCGGAATATTTAATCCCCAGGGTGATTAAATATTCAGTACCTAATATGTGAATATTCAGTAATCGGTAATATGTGAAAATTATGTTCTGAAATAAAATAATTGTACGAATATGTACTTAGGTCCCCCAATCAAAACAAACGCTAAGAGCCAAAGCTAATATAAATGGGACAGTACAAGAGAACCTGAGTGCCCTAGCTCGATAACGATAGCTGTGTAAAATCAACAATATTGGCAAAACGAAAGTTTGGTTACAAGTTAGATTGCCTATTAATGGCTAAAATCGCGTCATTGGGCAGCGCTGCCTTGGGCGAAACCTTTTATCTGTGAAAAAATTAAAATAGAATAATATTCTGGTTGCGATCTACCGCAAATTTGTGTTTATCATAAGCAGAAATATAACATCTAATATTGTAGTTAGCGTGGTTACTCAAATGGTTACACTCGTAAAATATTTGATAGATATTTAATCAAGTATCTTAGGTATATTTTTGCAGAGTTCACACGGCCTAGACAACAGTGTGAAGAAGCCTGAACTATGTACCTAAATTAAGCAGATTTATTGTCATCTTTACAAATACACGGTATTAACTTTTTAGAAAGTTTAATAACTTTGTAATCAGGTAGGCGCTAGGCTTTTGATCCACGACATCTGGGTAAGAATGCTCAGCCGAATTTTATTAAACGAACAGCGCGGTGGAACATATTGTCAGGCCTCCTACAATTGCCTGACAGACGGGTGCAAAGCGGCCGCCATATATATAGCTCATCATTAATATAAAATCGGGATATTAGTGGTATCTACGTAGAACTAAATAAACATGATTAAATACCAAATCAGGCTACTTATTTGACACAAGTTAAAAACGAATGGCGCACATTTATAAATGGATCAGGCCAAGATTAGGTATAGCGTTGGCAGAAAGTGATTATTTAGGTTTCATTTTAAAATAACGTCAGTCCATTGTATAAACAATTCTTTATCGGAATAATCATTATGTACAATGATGATTTTATTGTATTTTAAAGCAAACTATCGACTAATCGGTGTCGAACGAGCATCGAGTTAGCGTTACCTTATACAATCTGAACATAGTGACTTCACGCCTGCAACTCCCAAGAGGTAAGCAGAGGAATGTAGTACATTCCCACATTTCGCCAGTTACGTTCATGTCCTAGCACGAAATAAGTGGTCTTTTGCCATATTCCGGGCCCAAATTCAGACTTCGAGCCACAACTAGGAAATCTAAATTAATAAAATCTGATAGTAACTGACCCGGGATTTAAACCCAGGACAAGCTGATCGACAGTTGCGCTTGCAACCAATACGACGAACGAGGCAGGCAAAATAATTCATTTACAAAATAGTGACATCACATTACACTAAAGTTGTCACAAGAAAAGCTACTGTAAATAAAAGCAAATGTAAATAAAAAACACCTTAAATTTCATATTTTTTTATTAAAACTTTCTTCTTATAAATCCATCGATTGCTAACATAATATAGTATAGAACGTACATAGAAGCCATGTCTCAATGTGTGATAAACATAAATACATACAAGTGAATGCAACGCCGCTGCGACGAGCCGCTGCGGCGAGCCGCGCACGCTCCGCGCGGCACTCACAGTGACAGGCCGCCATTTAGATTAACAATTTTCAAAATGGCTACTACGCATCACGATTATCCTGTATTGATATCTCTCCCCGCTACACATTTTTCTCTCAATGCTACAGTTTTAATTATTTTTGTACTAATCTCCCTTTGAATGCAAACAGATCCTAGATTTCAAAATCTTTTGTAGAGTTATTATAATATTTGTACTGGTTATTTTTTAACAGAAACAGCGGCCGGTCACGTCGTATTTGTAATGCACTTTTACCATAACAAAGCACCATTCATACAAAACTAATAAGAAAAAAAGCTATTACAATTATTAAGGCCGTTGCAAAGTCGAATACATGATATTTTGTTGAAGGACACAAGAAAAAATAATAAAACATTCAAAAATGGACGACAAGCAAAAATTGTAAATATTATTACCTACAAGAACAGGAATTGTATTATTATGGAAAATTATTAAAACTAAACACATCGACAGAAATGTACCTTCTTCATTCACAACACATCCATGGTACATCACTCACGTAAGGGAAAGTGTGTTAGGTCTGATCTAATTGTACACGACATCGATCTAGAACACACGTGGACTGATTTAATAATAAACAAAAACATAGAATGGACTGAATCTCAATAAAAGACAATTTCCCAAACGGAAGCCTAATTTTTACTCACTGTCAGTACTGTCGCCGACATCATTAATATTGATGTTTTGAGACACCAGCAGTGCAGTCGCGGCGGGCGCGCCGCACACGCACACAGCGCTGCGGCTAGTGGCTAGTATCATCGACAGGCTAAAGCTAACATTCGCGGCTATATACAATAAATTATCCTTAACAAAACCTTGTGCATTCTTCAGCCTATGTTGCGCAATCGAGTTAGTGTAAATATTCATATACTCAATCTACAATATAATAGCCAAGAATATATTCCAAGTTTTAAAAATCAACAGTGACACCTCTAGTATCCAGCAGATATATCTACAAACACTTGTGATATTCATAACTTAAGAACTGTGGCGTTTTACAATTAGAGAAGATACAGTAATATTGAACTGAGTGAACTCAATTGGTCTCTTAACATACGCCATGGAAAATATACAACGAACTATTCTAAAGTTCCAGATTACAGTCCATTCCATGGCCTCCGTTGACTTTGTAGATGTGAGTTAAACCACATCTTTTAACCGTAACATTGCAGTACGCTCGCAAGTGTTCGCGGTTTATAATTTTGTATATAAAATACGGAGAAAACACATAGACCATATTTCACTAGAAAAAAATCATGTACAGTCGCAGAAGAAAACTAATAAATTTTCTAGTCAAAATAGAATGCGTTTTATTCATGATATATAATATTATGATGTGATTACAACTCAAAAACATTTTAGGAATTCGTCATATTACTAGTTGAAAAATATATTATTAAATATATAATGCATATAATACTTGATGAAAAATTTCTATCAAAATTAAAAGGCGACACAATATACTATAACGAAGAAAGATGATGTCTGCGACTGTACCTTGTAACGTTTGCGGAAAAAACATAAAAAAATACCTTACAGATAAAAATAATACGGAATATACAACTTCGGGGAAGAAAATGTTCCCTGTGTTAATCATTATTATTAATTTGTTATCATAACTACTTAATCGATGAAAAAAATTGATTAAATAAACTAGAATATTATAACATCTATCAAAATTGTATATATCAAGTTATAAGGCTACAATATCGTAAGCTAATATAGGATCACCGTGTTGATAAAGCAATTTTGATAAACATTACCGCCCACGACACGAGGAGCGGCGTCGCCGCAAATGATGCCAACAATGAACAACCGCGGGCGCTCGGCGCTGGCAACATTACATCGAAAAGAGAGAAAAAAAAAGAAATATAGATTTTTATATATCGTATAAACGCTAACTACTTACTTATTATACAAAACTTGTTTATTTATGCAGGTCGTTTAAATAACTTAGTTTTTACTAATTAATAGTGTTATTGTTTTGTTAAAAATATAGCAGTTTATATTTATTTTCACTCGCAGTTAACATTACTCGGACTATTCTGTCTTGGTGTATGAAATTAAAAATTACATTCTTATAATAATTGCAAACAGAAGCGATAAAATTTATAAGTGACAGTGGCGAAACGATTGAAATGCAAAAAAAATACATATTCTTAATAAGGTACTATTTCAATATATGGAATCAATGTTGACAGTATTTAGAGATAGAATGATTCAAAGCGGGTTCACTGCTTAGTTTAAAAAACAATTGTCTTTTTTATATAAAGAAAGCAGATCACAGTAACGAATGGCTTTAATTGGAAAATAAACGTTTTTCATATTTTAATAATAGTGACATTGACAGTACAATAAACCAAAATCTTATAAGTCACTTTATATAGTTACTGATAACCTGCTGTCCTTATAAAAGTACCCTCGACCTTACCACATGCTGTGTTTGTCATATCCGGTAATATGTTATATTTGAATAACATTTAAAAAAAATCAATCCAATGATTTTCTTATCGAGTTGAAGGAATTGATATGATCATCTCACAATGAGTTGTAAATATTTACACAAGTGTAGAGTTCAATGGTAAACACTTTTGAAAGAATACTTTCATGATTGATTTTATTATCGACAAACCATCTACTTTAACCATTAAGAATTTGAAAGTTAGGTATAATTTTTTTTCACTATAAGTAGAATATTTGATCTGAAGACGCCTTCAATATTATAAGGCGAAAACATTATAATAAAGCGATTCATTAAAATTTTAGATAAATTATAATTAATTTATGAATTATAATAAAACAATTACTCGGTATATAGAATTGTTAAAATTTCACTAACATTTTAAATTGCTTTAAGTTCGCAAAATTTATTAGAACATTCAATATTTTTTTTGGAAATGGAAATACAGAACGAAACACTACAATAACAGATGGAATTGTATGTATATTGATTTGATATTCACAAAATTTCGAGCTGCGTTAGAGCGAGACACCCTCGGACGCGTCGCCTGCGACCGGGTAATGGTTACAACGTACACGTGGACGCCAACGTACACGTGCGTTTCGAGACACGTGTCTGTTGTGTAACAACATACATACATGTTCTGAGACAAGTTCAGGTTCTACACGTGCCCACGAGTATTACTCAATATACCTTTATTGAGATTGCACAAGTTGGAAAAGATGTGACGTCACATGGACTGGGAAAACGTGTAATTCCTTAACATGAGCGCGGCGACGGGTTCGAGAGCGTTATTCGTTGAAAAATACATCAACAGTCTACTTCCTCTTCCTCCCGGAGGCAGTAGATCAGTTATCTTTTGCTCCGAACACGACTTCAACGAATCTAGACGTTTCTTTTTTATATCTTCATATGATAGTGATGATGTATTGTAATAATAATTATAAGCGTCGCCATCGCCGCGTCGCACAGTGCAAGTGGAAGAGGTTTCATAAAGTCACATCAAGCTCAAATTTGTCATCTCCCCGCGCCGCGCGCCCCCGCCCCGCGCCCGCCCGCCCCCGCCCGCACGGCGTCGTCCTTGTTACTTCTTTTTAATAATAATAATAATCATAATAGTTATAATAATAAAAAACATCACAATAAATAAAACTTACAATTTACAGAAAATTAATTACCATAATACACACCGTATCATTAGTGTTCCTATACACAACCTAATATTGATAGCGACAAACGTACGATTACATTTTAGCACAATGCAAAAAAAAAAGAAAAGATGAACGAACGAAAGTAGCCAACGAACGAATGAATCATCGTTCTGTTCATCGGCGTTACGTTCAAACTTCTCTCGTTCCCGCCTCTGATATATTTCTCTCGTAACGGTCCTAATATTGTTATTAATATCCCTTCTATAGTATGAAAATATTTTTTTTCGGATTACTTATCTTCATTGTAATACGAAGAACATTAAGCGGCTTCGATGACGGTTAGTCTGATATTCTATTAACGTTTGCTTAACTAGCGACACCAAAAAAAAACAAAGCTCGATAACGCTTACAATCTTAAACAGAGCCGTGGCTTTACGATATAAATGCATTAGTAAATTACATAACCATTTCTTAACCACCGCTGACACACAGACACTAAGCACGGCGTACAGTCGCAAACACTAGCACAAGAACTTGGTACAAGCTTGTACAAGTGTACGCGTCCTGCTCGAGTCCGTTTGTGTAATGTTTATGAATTGATTGATTTTGTATACCGAATAAACCCGTGTCCGGTCGGTGTCTGCGGACGTCGGTGTGTCGTGACTCGCTGTGTACAAAATGTGAAAGAACAATATGATTATTGTATTTATTATGTGGACGAAAATATTTTTTTCTTGTTGACATAATTGCGTTAATAATATATTCTTGTTCCGATAATAGACTTGTTCTTCTAACAATATCTTATACATAGCGAGTTTCCCATTGGCCCAGTGTCGGCGCGTCCGTATCGGCCACATCACATACATTTTGTGTATACACTGTACATGTACGCTTAACTTTTTTAACGCCCAATCAAATTCTGCACAATAATAATGTCAATTCGAAAATCATTAACGAAACGTTAATACTTAGCACCAGTGAATTATTTTGTATCCTTACACATCGAAATGTTGAAGGTACCTTACCTGTGTTATTGCAGATTTTGGAGCTAACTCATAAAGAGTTGGAAAGAGATGCAACATTTTTAAATTACTTTTTTATATTGAGGTTAGACAGAAGATGGGATACTTCATATACTAGAATTACTTTATGGACTATCCGTTTTATTAAAACTATCTTGGATTGTTTTTTAACAGCCTCGTGTCATATTGGAACGTAGACTTATGAATTCTGAAAAATGACCTGTTTTAATTACATCGAGGTTATTCTTTTACATTAACATGTAATTTTTACTATATATAGTGCGTTTAATTCCTCCACAATCTTGCTTAGAGCTAGTAAAAACAGAATATGAAAATCACACTTCTGTCCATAGTATTAATCTCGAGTGAATTCAAAGACATAATAGAGATATTTCTAGAATTGGCTTTCATAGCAGTAACAGTGTGGTGCGTTAATACGTTAACTTGACACAAGCGTAATGTTACTGCGCAATATTAGAGGCACCTCCGTCGATACACCGCGTCGCACGTGGTCGATACCCGCCACACG
>DWTO01000099.1:0-27995 GCA_018244755.1 Jemadia pseudognetus
TGCAATGAGTCTACGACTACGTCCTTAGGTATATACAATACATAGTAAATTTTGATGAATTTATTTGTTACATGAACATTGAATAATTATTATCTATTATTTTATCTAAATCGTAACCGATTACATAGAAATGTAAATATGAATGCTCTAAACACGGTTTCTGATTTGTATAATATTTACAGTCACGTAGATAGTGGAACTACCGTAAAGTTGGCACAAATGCAAATGGCACGAGCACGACACCATTGCGTTCCGTTTAGGAAAGTGGTGTTACGTAATAACTATCTGATCACGATACATCATAAATCTTACGCTATAGACTAAAACACTGAAACATCTTACGTCACAACAATACCGTATCTTACGCTATGCCAGGAGATATGGGTTATTTACAATAAATCGCCGTCGATGTTTAGATATTAACGTTGATTACATGGTCGAAGGTCGATAGCACTGGTCCATTTGGCAGTTATTGGCACCTATGTAGTTTGGGGTTCGATCTGCGAGCCTCTGCGTCGAGAGGGTTTCCTTGCCTACACATCGCTGGGGGGCGAGGAGGCAGGGTCTGGGCGTTAGTGGAGCTGACTCTTGGTACTGAAGCCGTAGTGCAGGTAGGGGGAGCCGGCGCCGTCGCGCGCGCTGCCCGCGCCGCCGCCGCTGCCGGCGCCGCTCGGGCACTTCAGCGCTGAACGTAACTCGGATGCCATTTCCGAACAGAGAGAAGCCTGAACGCACGGAATTCACGCGGTGAAGTACTTACACGATACGTTTCCACTTAAGTAAACTAATGTACGAAACGATTTACCTCCTCCTTCTGATGCCCCAGTGCCGCGTGAAATTTAACAACGAAGCGTTATACAGATGATATTTTTTTAAACACGATATTTAGTATATTCCGAGCGATAATGATCTTGAAAGCTACACAATTTATTAAAATTAACAATCGGGGAAAAAGGGTGAGCCAGATGTGAGAAACACTTTGAGATGTTGCAGTATGTATAAACTAAAAAAAGATGATAACATTTGTAACAATGTTTTATTAACTTTTTCCTATGTTTGGGTGTACATTATAATTAATGTGCAAAGATATATTTCATTGGGCTAGCAAATTTAATGAGCATACTTAATAAATCAGTAAAATTACCAAATGATTTAAAAGTAAACCTAGAACAAAAAACGAACTATGAAATAACATGACAATACAAACAATAAAAATTAATATATAGATTAAATGTATGTCGATGTAAAGGACGTATAAATTAACAAATGTAATTGTAATAGTAAATAATATGACATTTTTATATACAAGATAATGGAGAAGACAAAATCTAAGGGAATATTAAAGTTTTAAAGTGTTAAAGACGTTTAATTACATGACATAAACACTACAATAGTATTTGCGTTCTGAATAGTAAAGAATGTATCGTGGCGAGTGACGGCGTACCCGCTCGTCCACGGCGACCTTGCGCGACTTCCACACGAACTCGCACACGGCGATCACGCACGCCACGCCCATGCCGCCCATCAGCACCACGAACACGCCGCCCACGTTGGCCAGCCCCAGCTCGTTCGCGGTCGACGGCGACTTCGACGTGTCGTCCTAGCGCCACGTGACACGTCAGTACAACATCCGTCAGCCCGTGTTCTGAACTCCGTACGCGTGAGTGTAATAATTCGTTCATAGTTTCATAGTTTAGTACGCCTACGTGCCCTTCATACTATATGACAATACTAACAAAACAAAAAACAAATTGAATACGTCAGCATTTACAGTCGTAAGTATTGGTTGACCTATTAAACCCTACTTATTACTTTCAAGGGGACACGAGTGGTTTATTCCGTGACTAAAGATACGAGTATATCTGGAATTTAAATGTTTGATTTAAATTTTATTTGATGACACGCGAGTCCCATGGCTACGTTGTAACATTATATACTTAAGAAAAACTAAGAGAGAGAAGGCAGCCGGGCTGGGAAGTTAAAATATATTCTCACTTTCACATTTCTATTTTACACAACATATTGTGTTTGCGACTGAGCGTGCGACTGAAATTCAGCTAATTAGATTTCCTGCTGTTTTATACGTACATCATGAGACGGCATATTTACATATGGGATAATTTTTATTAACATAACATATTCCTCCTGCCTTAACGTTCCGAACCCATGAAAATATGTAAACGTTATACGCTAATTTTTCGTGCTTCTGTACTTCTAATGTAAATATATTTTTATAATTATGCGTAAGCGTAAAACTTATAATATTAGTATTTTTGAAGTGATACAAGCCTCAAAAAACTGAATTGTAACCATAATGTTCCAATACGCAAAGTATTGTATCTTTTGAAATTTAATATCGACCATAAATACATAGAATCATGGCAATATGAAAACCTTTCGATCCCAAGCCGGCCGCGCGCGACCGCTGCCGGCGAACAACGGAGCAACCGAAACATGACGTAACGTCTTGACGAGTGTTTGTTTTGTTCAGTTTGTACTCACTCTACAGGAACCTCCTCCGCGTTTCTCTTTCCACCATTTCGTTTTCAATATGTGAAGTTTCCCTTCCTCTTGTAGCTTCAAAACCGCTCCGCTAATAGCAGTGCGGTATGGTGAATCTAGACGCGGGAACAGTGTTATAGAAATATGCATGATTTTTTATAGGTTCATTAAATCATATCAGTAAATAGGTCAAGCGAATGCGCTTTGAAAACTGGTAACGAATGAAGCGGTACATTTTTGTAGGGTAATTAATGAACTCGCGCGCAAGTGGCACCATATCATGGCATCTATACTCATTACTTAGTTGCACTTTTGTATCACAATACAACATTGGCCTGTCTCAGTCCACTGCTGGAGTTGTATCGCCCCGCCGTAAAGGGAGTTGTCGCGGGCATAGGTTCGATCGGAGAACACAGCTTCTTGTACCGCCTACATTGCTGCCGGAAGCCAACCGGGAATTTAGCTGTGCCAATGATAGAAATGTATAAAATGTGAACATTTCAATGCTTACTGGGGGGCATCGCGATCCCGTAGCCCTTGGAGTCGAGCATGCCGCCGACCTGCGTGAGGTCGCAGTTCCTCTCGACCACGTACTCGATGGTGGTGGACTCCATCAAGTAAGCGTAGGCACCCTTCCCTCGCATCACCCGCTCTTCTCCCTCCTTGTTGCTGCTGGTGAACACGGAAGGTCGCGCTGACTCCATAAACGACCACATCCGTTGGTAAGTGGAGAAATTTGAGTCCTATATACAAATAACTTCATGTAATGCTCTGTTTATGAAGAATTTTAGCTGAGATTACATTACAAATAAAGTGTTTAAATATGTTAAGAATTACGTTTTCATTCAAATATGAATTATTATTATTTGGTCTTGTGAAATTGGACCCCAAACGAGGTCATTAATGAAACCAATTTCAGCCAAGTGCCGACATGTTGTTCATTAAATTTTGTGAATACTTATTTCATTAAACAAAGGTCTCCCAACAAATGGGAGGTACACGTGAAACTGGCTATATTCCAAATTAATTTCGCCAACTTGTTTTCATTCCTAACACAGAATATCCGGAATTGTTTGAAAACTTGATAATTGAAATAAATGTTACCCTAAAGAAAGCAGCCGTGGAGCCTCCCTTCAAGGCGCCATATTTAATTTTCGTTTGTTTGGCGAGGTCTTCGGCGCTTTCGATGGGCGAGTCCATTCTCTCCACGGTGAGGAAGGCGGCCAAGTTTGCGGTATACGAAGATATCATAATTAGTGTGAAGAACCACCACATCCCGGCCACCATTCGAGTTGACACGGCTCTGGTTGAGTATTAAAACGTGTGTATTAATTACTTTACTAATGCGACTACTTTACTAACACACATTTAATATAAACATGTATCATCTATGTATCGTACATACATCACTTAATGTAATTCTTAGGCATTGTCCATTCGACAATTAACTTCTATATTACTTTTGGTGTTGAAAGTTACAAATATTGATGAATTCCTTTAACTATTCATATTGAACGAGTGATCAGAAACTATAACTAGTTGCGTATTGTATTGTAAAGTAACTGAGATTCAGAATGTTGATGCAGCAAGCTAGGATACTACACAAGCACAGAAAAATCGCGTGCACATCGTAACATCGTCCTAACTATTGGTTCGATTAGCAACTAAATTACTGAGTCTTCAACTAATTATAGTGGAAACCGTGGCCAGTTGATATAGCTAGTACGTCTCTATTTAAATTGGCCGTCGCAGGCAACCACCGAAGCTTGAAATTCACAAAGGGCTGTGGTCGCTTTGAAACTAATTAGGCTAACGGCCTCGTCCGTCCAGGCTGCGGATTCGAAAGCTATTTTTCATTGGAATAAAACCAAACTTTGAAAAATAAAGAACAAAATCTGATACAATACAGCCCTTTGAGAAGTGTTTCGTAATGCTTTTCAAGAGGATAATTTTTTAACGGCCAAGTTATTATTGCATAATCGTAGAAGGTATCGGTCAGGGTCGCTGGCGAATTGAACTTACTTCGGTGCGATATCCGAACCTTGCTGCATCAAGGATCCGATAGTGAACCACAGCGAGTTCAACAGAGTGAACTGATTCTCCAACAGCGGCGGCTCGTCAACACAGTTCCGGGGGCTGTCCCACTCGTAAGGGCTGAACCTGCGCCCAAACACAGCCCATCATTCACTGTATAGTTCTGAACTATTCGCCAGCGCCTCACCTTGCTTTGTTACAAGGAGACGCTCAATTTTACAGACACTTCTAGAACTGACCGTTCAGTTGCCGATTGTGGACGTTAGGTGCCAATGTACCCGCGGACGTGCCGGCGAATCGTCCAATAACTGTCGTGGACTTCGCTGAGTTCACTCAGATCTCAGTACGTGCGCTCGAAACACACTTGGCGCGGCCCAAGTGTGTTTCAATCGTGTCTTCAACATGCGAACAATCTGTTCTCTTACTTGGGTAGAAAGTCGCAGCTCTGCTGCATAAGGGATCCGATCGCAAACCACAAACAGTTGGCGAGAGAGAATATATTCTCCATTTTGTCGCCGTCTGCTGAATGCGTTTGATGCCATTCGTATGGAGTAAACCTATAGACGAACTTGTTTAGTCAGTGTGTGTCTTCAGTAGTTTTAATGAACCCAAAGTTTATTAAGTAGGTTACTTGCATGAAAAACTCGTAAGTCCCATTTTCTATACATAAATAATAAAGTTTGTCAGTAAATATTTAGCAAACTCTTACACCATCCCATATACTTTTCAATAATTTTGAAATATCACATTAACACATAGCGGTGACCTGTACGCTACTCTATTTGAAAGCGCATTATTGAAAATGTCTATTTATTTTTATCAATGAACCTGGCAAATCTTCTTTCAGTTTCAAATCTTGTTGCTGTGTACCTTTTAGCATAATCATTAAGTAACATAATATTTCCAAGTCATTTAAAGTAAAAGTCTTACCTGGCTAAAATAAATAGTAGTACCGATACACCTAAGTACGCAGTGGCCATGTAGATCCACACGTCCAGGGACAGCGGCGACAGGAAGGAGAACAGGTTCGGCGGCTGCTTGATGGGCTTGCGGTATAGTACCGAGATGCCCAGGTTCATGAACGGCATTGTGAAGTCCACCACCTGTTCTCTGTCAATCAAATTCTTTTATAAGTTCATGATCAGCATGGCAGTTGGAATTGTTAGCAGCTTACGTTACATTATCTGTTTGACCAAAACTTTAAAACTATTTATTTATGTGTATATGTACAGACGGGGTTACCTGTTAAAGTGGCACTTCCTTCTTTTTAACTCAACCACTATTGAAGTTAATTCATCTGTAAGAATCGGTTTTGAATTGTTAACGTGTCCATTGACACGAAAGAAACGGCTCGAGGGTTAGTATTTTTAAACGGTGCATATACGTACACATACCTGTTTTATATGTCAGTTAAACAAACATTTGTAACTACGAACTATTAGTCACGAATAGAGCAAGAGGTAAGAAGCTTCATAATCCATTATTTCACGGATACTAAAACGGCGTTAACAAAGATAGCTGGTGAAACGTGGGAGTGTACATCTCCTCTGCCTACATGCTCGGAGATTACTGGCGTGATGTTACGATACATTAACAAAGATAGCAGTGCACAAAGTGCTAATTACATTTCAATGAACGATCGAAGCTAGAAATATGAAGTTTCACAGCATTTATCGTGACGTTTCCGGCTCGTGTGCCGCGAACGAGCTCGCGCGGCGCTGCGGTCGTTTGCACTTGGAAATTTTTACATGAATAAACTTTTAGATAAGCTTGTGAACATAATACATTAGCGGTACGTTTTAAAATTTTCACTCCATTTCTTCAAATTTACGCCAGAAAAAAAATTGTAATTGTAAATTAAGAATATATTACCGGACAATTACAGGTTTGGAAGTAACTTCAAATAATAATGTATCCGGAGAGTGGTGAGTGTAAAAGAAGTACCTCAGTAAAGATAGAGATGTATGGCATTCGGTGTCCTCTGCCTACCCTGTGAGGGAGCTAACGTTATCACGTAACAGTAATTCAAAATAACACTAAACATATATTTTATAAAATTAATCAAATAAACAAAATGAAAGAATAATTAAATATGAGGATGAAAATATTGTTAAATAAATAATATTTCAAAGAAGGACAGAACTCTTGGTATATTTAGCAGTTGAGTAAGACCTCTGGTGGAATCTTTTCGTATCGTTGTACCATTTACAAAAGATCTCGGCTTGAAATAATAACGCCGGGACCGACGACCGCTAATATTTCTTTTGTTCGAATTTCTTTTCTTAAATGTCGGCCGAACCTTTTTTGAAACCATGAATCTACCCCGGCTCGCGCCCTCGAACTATAATACAATGAAATGTGTTTCGAAAATTAATAGTATGTACTTGTTAAATACGTCTTCGTAATAATGTGTTCGTACACTGGTAACATTTATAATTACAATTCACTGATAGTAAGCTATCAAAGGAATATATAGACTTTCGTGAAATTAATAATTATGTAAATTCCCTGTTCTCTGTAAGTTATGCGAGTCAGTATTTAGATAAATATGTGGTATCAACAGAGCGTGTACAAGATATTACCCGAAGCGTTCCTTGTGTCATCTATCTCAAGAGCTACCATGCGACGATGAGTATCAAATACGAATAGTAGCAATATTATAGTAACGGCGTGCACCTGGGAACGGGAACACGCGCGCTGTGAGTAACTATAATGCTGTTCTGTGTTTTACAATAAAACAAAAACTGTGATAGTTACCCGCTTGGTGTAATAATAATTATTGTGCACGCGTTTTGAAACTCTTCGAACAGAAACAAGGTTACCTGTCGTAAGTGATGGTTAGATCAGCGATCGCGACGTCGGCGCGTTGTTCCAGCAATTCCCTTATCATGCCGTCCCACTCTTTGGTCTCCCGGTTGTAGGAGCCGTATCGACCGTCCGGGGCCAGCTTGAATGTGTAATTGAAGCCCAGAATTTTAGATATCTCATGAATTAGATCGATGGCGTATCCCTCGAATTGCGCGTTGCCCGTTAGTTTTTCGCTCGCTTCCTTCCTCATGCAGTACGGCGCACTCTAGGGAATTAGAACATGTGAGGATATATGGATCCTATGCATAGGGAAACTGTTATTTCAAACGCGTACACTATTATTAGAATATATCAAAGAACGAGTTAATAAAATATGTACATAGAGTAGCAAATGTACCAGATCCTAAAGTGCAGTATCGGGCTCGTTATCGTACAGTTAACTGTTACCGATATTAAAACAAGAACAATAGTGGATGTTTACATATATTCGAGCGACGGGCACCGGGTGAGCAAATATCTCGTTCGGCTTTAAGACAAAGTAGGTGCGGAATATTGCGTACGGTAATGTCACTTTCGTGTCTCTCCGGAGAGTTGCGCGATGTTTCTGGAGGATTAATATTGTACACGTAGTGCATGTTCATTGCTTACCAAAATGGTGGTTACGATAAGCGTTTTATTTTGCAGAATTTCCACTATTTGCCGCTGATTCTCGCCGTACGATCTGGTGTAATTGACACCCTCCGACGAGTTCCAAGTCCCTGCCTTCTGCAGCCCGTCCCTTGTTAGTTCGATTATATCTAAAGTGAAGTCGCTCCTGAACCCTTGATGGTCGAACTTTATAACTCCCGTTAATCCCTTCATTTCGACCTGTTTGAAACATTATGCCTGGTGAAAGTTACGATAAACATTTATTTAATCTTTTATGTAAGTTACTATATCACGCATCGCAGTTGATTTATTTCAATGATGTCAAAAAGCAAAAAGTTGATAAATAACTCGTTTGTGAACACAGCTCTGTATTAAATGAAATATGTACATTAAACGCTTTGAAAGTTTCCGACACGTAGCAATTAATCCGCCGACTCGTCCGAGTCCTCGTTCCTTGTTTTACTAAAAACACTAATTGTCTTACTTTTTACTAATTTACTAATTGTCTTAGTTAAATAAGTCTGTAACTGTAAAATCTTTCTGTACATTATTAACTTAGGTATGTTTTTGTTATCATAAATGAAGTAGCAACAGTTTGATGAGCACATAATGAATGTGATCCTAACGGTACCGCGTAGGCCGCGAGCTGAACAAACACGTGACAACGTACGATCTTCATGTAGTTGATGAGGCTGTACCCGTGCGGCCACGTGTCCTCCGCCTCGCACGACAGCGGCCGCACGTCGATCTGCTGCGAGCTGTCCAGGTCGTGCAGCGCCTTGGCGAACAGGTGGACGGCGTCGTACATCAGAGCCGTTTCCGTCTGTCGTACACAATATTATGTTGCGTATGCGATCAAGGATTTGTGAGAAATATCTCTATGTAATATTCACATATCAAAACACTCACCTTTATGAAAGTCATGTTTTCCTGCAAGAAAAGTGGGTTATGCATCAATCATTGCTCGTCTCGGAGATATTATGTGAAGTGTGCCAGCAAAATACAAATGATATGATATTTGTTACCTTAGCGGGGATGTGCCCCACTTGGAGCTTCCGGCCCTTTCTGGCTTCGTCGTATACCCAGTCACGTACCACCCTCTGTACCTCGGCGCGCTCCGGGTCGAGCAGCCGCAGGGCGGTGATGTTTGTGCCGCCGTACTTGAACTCCTCTAAATCGACACTATGGAGATCCTACAGTAGATATAGAGAATTGCTTTACATCGAGTTTTTGAATGATTACACAACACCATATGTCCAAAATGTAATTTGGATGTACGTAAACATTCCGAAATTCAGATATGCTACCCTTTTTAAATTGAATGGATTTATGCAATCATAATTAATTACGTTTGCAAATGCAATTAAGTGATACAATTGAATGTACGTATTGCGTACCAGAGACGTGATGAGGTAGCTGTGGTAGTCGGACATCATGCCGATCTGCTGCGCCTGCTGCAGCACGTCCCGTATCCTGTCCGTAGCGCAGTCGAGCACTATGTGCGATTCCGCGGAATTTTTTATTTGCTTTAAAAGAGGTCTGTGAAGAAATGTTACCTAATCAAACTTTATTCTGACTTAAGACTTAATCAAGACTTGAGTGATTGAACAGACCTGTAGTCGTGTGAATCAGGCAGTTGCCTCACGGCGACGGGTAGCTCGGAGGGACCATGAGCCTTAAGCAACTCCTGAAGTCGAACCAATCCGTCGCTGTTTTCATACACTATCGTGAACGATTTCCACCCCCAAGCCCTCACTAAATCCACGTAAGCCTAAAATGTCAATGTGTATTATAAAGGGACGTTTCCAGATGATTGATCTAAATGAATGTAGTGAGGAGGCAAACTCACACGGCTCAGCGCAGCTGGGTGCGGGTACAGGTTGACGAGGCAGGACTCCCGCCTGGTGCGGTAGTCCCACCTGGTCTCCAAGTGCGGCAGCTCCATGGTGTCGCAGATGGACTGCACGTGCGCCGCGGCCGGCGCCGACTGCGGCCCGAAGATGGCCGCCACTCCGCTTCGGAGGAGGTGACATACTGCACACACGCATTGATTTTAGCTAAACCTAAGCAAACGGTCATCTGACGATAATTAATTAGTCAGATAATGTGTGATCACTGACAAAGTCTGTCTCATGTATGTAACTTGTAGTGTTGTGGCAGCTTTCAATGGTGAATTTTTTCAACGTTTATCTCTACGGAGACTGTAACACGTCACGAATATCGATTTCTCGTTGCGAATTTATGCATGAATGCAAATTTTATTCAAGTTCCAACATCTATACTGACTGCTAAGTTCTCTCGCGTTGTGCATTCGGTGCCGTCGCGACGCTGAATTCGGCTAATGTATGAAACATGTGTTGAAAACAATTTCTAATACGCATAATAAAGGTTACAATAAATCGCTGCACTCAACATCTCTTGTTTATCTCATCTGTACCTATATGTGTCTATATCTTTATTAAGTCCTAGATAATTTACTACGTGAATAATTTTGTGAATTTACTACACAGTATTTAGATACTGTGCAGTAAACATGTATCCGCTAATTATTATCCAAAGATGTTTATCGCAAGTAGGCCCACCGTTTATTACGTTATGCATCTGTATCGTTCAATGATAAGCAATTATCAAAATTATGAATATATGTGAGTGTGAGCTGAGTGCGCATAATACTTCCGTTGCGTAACTCCCCGCATGCGTGTATACCCACGATACACACGCTGCACGTAACGAAGAGAGCAACGTGTGAACACATTTACACATAAGGCGTTCAACACAAATCTCATTTGAAGGCTTTAGGAATATCTCCGAGCAACAGTTACCGTGTAGGCCTCCGCACGAGTCTGTGTGTCATGGGATGTCATCATCTCTCGCGTTACGCATGCTGCAAATGTATTTTGATACATTTTGTAATAGGATATGACATGTGGAAATAATGGCAGATAGAAGAATGAGCAAAACTGCTACTCGTACAGGTAATGACATAGGAAGATCAAGAATCATTTATGTCGACCACAAAGGTCAAATGCTGACTGCTGGGGAATGGGACGTTTTCAATACCGACGTGCGAGTATAGAGATAGTAATGAATGTAACGTAACAAACGTTACATCCCGCTTGAATGTAATCCCCGAAGAGGTAGGCAGAGGAGTGTAGTACACTTCCACGTTTCTCAAGCTACGTTCACGCAAAGAAATAATGATGAGCCTATTGCCACATACCGGGCACATATCCCGATCCCGAGCTACTAGCTAGAACATCGAAGTTACAAAAATCCAATAGTGGCCGATCCGGGGTTCGAACCCGAGGCCTCTTGCTGCAGCACTATGATGTTGGCAGATACATACGCAGGAGCACGCTACACCTGTCAGGATGGAGCTACCGTGGAGTTCGCTGTGGTCGCCCGTGAAGGTCATAGCGCGATCATAAATGTAATTTTAAAAAACAATGTGTAATATTATTACGTATATTTCAATAATACCATTGTTATCCCAATGCAAGTGATTTTACGGCTGTTGGAAGTTGATTTATCTAGATATATCAAACTCATTGACTGAACTGAATCGCTGAACTATTGTGTGAACATAAATATTTATTCTCTGGTCAGTACGTAGCTCGACAGGGAGTAGAGACGGCGCTACAGTTGTGTTCACTGTGACCACGCATCGGGGCGCTTGTTACCGCTCGTCTATTTTATCGCCTGCTGTCCTTGTGATCGTATAAATTATTGACAGACGGAGCATATAGGACGGATATAGACGCAGTATTATTTTTCACCACTCGCTTATAAGCAGATGCGTCGATAGCGTCAACAAAAGCTTGTCTACTTGAGTCGTGGCACGTTCAAGACGGCATACGGTGGTGGTGTGTTCGTCGTACACTGCAGACCTCGTTTGGACGCGTGGAAGCTGTCTTGCGGCGAGATGGCCTCGACCTGCGCGAGCAGCTTGGCGCGCGGCAGCACGGCCCGGTCCGCGTTCACCCGCTCCACCGCGTACCGGAATGCCACCTCTTGTTTGTCGTCTTCGGGGTGAAACAACCCACCTGGTGCGAATGGGGCATTTTACTAATTCATTCTACTACGTTATAATTGTTATTGGTCTTTTTCTTCAAGAATTCAAATTCTAAAAAATTTCATATTGCGACACGTTCAAATGTTCAGCATGTACAGATAATAATTAGAGCACTTAAGTCAAATTAAAACAATACAATTAGTCATTAAATTAACTTCAGTTTATGAATTATTGTAAACTTTACTCAGAGATAATCTGATGTTAATATAAAAAAGCGGTGTGATAAATTATTATGATTTGATACAGAAACATGTCTTTGATGCATCTATTAATAATTGTTCGTACTTAAAAAGCCAGTAGGAAACAATAACGAGTATCATAATAATACGAGTACAAAACGACCTGGTATAAACTTGAACCTCACGAGCTTATCGCTAATCTATTGTGAGAAGAAGAATAATATGTGAACGGGAGCAGTGGCAGTTAATAAATCTTAATGATGTTTCTGGGTCAATTGGTTTCGGTGTTCCTCCATCGACGGATTTGCGCGTTCTTTTTTCAAACTGGAGCTCCGAACTAATTGGAGGGAGAGTCGTCTCGCACACTTTCATTCTGAACTATCGCGTATTGTCACTAGCAAATGAGTGTCACGAAACGTTCCGTCTACGAATAATCGGTGTCTCAAACAATTGGAAATTGCGAGTCGCGTCTGTGACCCGAATGATATGTTATTGTTATGCACATAATGCTATTTAAATTTTGTTCTTTATGTTATGATCTGGTAATTAACATAGACGCTTGTAGGATTTGCATAACAGAATAATTTGTAAAAGACAGTCAATATATAACACGTTAGCGTTGTAATTTCAAAATTGCCAGTAAATGTGCAGTAACTTATTTAGTTAAATAAACTAAATTTACAGTAGATGTGCATACACCCCGGCTCAGATGAAATATTTGTCCTCATCGCAGAATTATTTATCCTGGGTGGAAGTCGAATTCACAACCCGGAAGTCGGTTAAGCCGGAGCTCAGCAACTACGAGTATGTTCCCTAAACATCGGACTGAAAAACCGATCAATATTACATATAATTGTCAATGTTCATATAAACCGCAAATCTGTAAACAAACCGAGGCTTACCTATTCGAATGGTGTCGGGCAGAGCCGAGAGGTGACCGATGAGCAAAATGAGGAATACCGCATTGGACCCGCCCATCCTGAAACAAACGAGGATAAATGCATAGCCTCCGGAATTCCAAACATTGACATGTAATAAAGAAGCGGGTAAGTTTCGCTTTGGACTTACACTAATAACTTGAAACTTCTTTAAAATAAATATACTTTCTCAACTTTTACTTATCTACTTTATTAGGAAAGCTGTTTAGAAGAATGTTAGTTGGCTTTATCAATGCAATCATATTTCCATGATATGAATATATTTTATATTAAATTGAATCATCGGTTACTTGTTGCGGATTAGTTTAAACAGTCACCTATGAGCATAATAAGTACGTCGTGCATTAAGACGTTTCCTCAGAACTGTTATGAGAATTTGTGAAAAATCTGTAAATCCTCTGTTATAAAAACATACCAGTTTATATTGAATTTTTAGTACTTGTGTTCAATGTTATATTTGTACATCGGTAAATAAAATAAATAAATAGAAAATTGAGTAGATGCGATATTGTTATTACAGCGATTACAGGCGTGAACTTACGTTTTTTTTTGTTATTCAAATATCTGTGTGCCAACTTCGACGTCAGTATTATTTCAAAAGGTCAACCCAGGTAGTGTTCAAGTTTGAAAGCTTATTTTTCCAGAGAAATGTTAAGGCGAGACTCTGTGTTAATACTATATGCCGATGGTTATTTAATATTTGCAATATTGATGTTTTAGAATAAGAATAATATATATATAAAACAAGAAACAAATATTTTTACATTTAAACACAATTAAAAAGTAAAGGTTAAAAATAAATTAAAAGGGTATAACATTTGACTGCCTCGTTGGTTGGACGTTATGCTATTAAGGAATTTAACTTGAGTTATTTATGTCATCCTGGCAATGTCTCATTTCCGATAAAATTCGTAGATTGCTGCTATTGAAGATAATAGCTTCACTTATAGTATCAAACAGACGATCGTTGATCAGGTGTAAATGCCGCGCAACGCTCGATGGCGCGTGAGAGCTGAACGTCCCACTCAATTAATTTATATGCCAAAAGGCATATCGTCAGGCGGATCTCTTATTAATGACCTTTAACTTAATTATTGGCAGAAATTCGTTTAGACGTATTATAAATCTCAGATTATAGTTCCTAATGTATTAAATTACTTATATAAGGAGAATGAGTCATGTAGAATAAGCACGTCAGGTCTCCAAAGGTTTATTTCAAAGGCTTCTGCCTATCCCGTCTACCTATCCTGCTGAGACCTGACGTGAGAATAAAATAGTAATAAATATTAAACTATAGTGCGTACAGGTGTTCTTATCGGCATAAAACTTAAAGATTATATATACATTTACTATATGATGTTGGTTACGTTTAAAAGCCTGATTTGTATGATACATAATATGTATTGTGTATCTGTGATAAAATCGGATTACGCTTAATCTGTATATAATCAGACGAGGTCAGGAAATATTACTTTTTATGTTATAAAGATGACATTTATGTTCTTTAAGAATTGAGGGATCGTTAGCTCCTTTTTCTTTGTACATATGTACGAATATGTTGTATTCGATCTGTCCCCTAACATCGTAGATCACAAACACTGAAGTTGCCGTTAGCCAGAATGATCAATTGAACGTGAGTAACGAGAGGATACGAAATGTGCCACTTAAGCGTGCGTTGACCTTCGACCATCGGCAATAAGGCGGACGATGTCGGGGATCAATCACGCCGACACTTGGCTCTCGCGCTCTTTGATCTGACAAACCACCAATTTCGCCCGACTCAGTGCGCCGGCCAGTCGAAGGGCAATGTATAGCACGCTACGGGCTCTCTCAACCTTTAATATCGTTGTTATTATTTCAATTGTTATGACGCGAGTTTTAATTATATAATTATATGTAGCTACGAGTAATTGTATTACAATAGTTTGTAGTAATTAATCAATGTTTTGTTTTCAATGTTAAGGGACGATAAACAGTCTATTTGTTTAAGAAACCGTAGCAGTGATTTGTATAGTAACTACAATATAACATTGGTGTCAAAATCATTTACAACTGAATACATACGTGCTCGATGCTTCAAGCCATGCAGCATTGACGTCCCATTAACCGTGAGCCGACAGACATCCCTCCGACGGCAACAGTACAATAGCTATGAATACATTAACATACGTACACGGTATAAACACTAGTCACAAACACCGATCACACTATTAATTAAGGGAATATTTGTTGCAAGGATCGCGGCGGTATTGTATTGTAGCTCACGATTTGTATACGGCATTAGGCTCGCTAGAACATTGGATTAGCTCGATTTGGTTATTTGATCGAGAAGGTATCGATTTATAATCGAATGGAGTAAACGCGAGACTGCAGGCCGGAGCGACAGCGGCCGCCCGCGCGGCAGGCGTCGGCGAGCTGGCGGCCGCGGGGCCGAGCGCGCGAGCCTCGCCGCGCATGCGCCGCGCAGCCTGCGAGCGCACGCCATCCACTCAAACATTCCTTAATTAGTTCATTACTAACATATTCAATTTCACCATTCCCGTTAAAACTCTATATTACAAGTTAATGCACTCGACAACGACACAAAAGAAAGTACGAGTATTGCTTATTATACATATAGTGTAATGATGATGTGACTAATCATATTATTACCAAACTAAACTTGGTATTATAAAATGAATGTGTTTTTAAAAATATCCAAATGAATGTAATTGATAGCTCACGTTATTGTATAGTAGATCGGAACTAACTAAAACATTATAACGGGGTGGTTGGTGGCAGTGCCTGCCGCCCGGCTACGCACCCGTCCGTTGAACTCGCGATGAGGATTCGCGTCGTCGACGCAAATTGTCTTTTCATTATTCATGCCACGATTGTTTCGTTCTTTGATATACCACAATAAAAGTTTGTGCATAAAAATGGGGGATTGCATTCCTAATCAAAGGTTAACAGAGACTCTCAGCAGTGAAAGGGCGAACAAGCAGATAAAAATACAAGCTGTTGGCTTATTATTGTCGTATTAACAAATTGCATTAGACATCATATTTCGTTTGCACTAATTTTGGTTTAGATGAAATTTGGAAATAATGTTTTGAATCAATGTAATTGATTATGTTCTCTCACTTCGCTCCTACGAGAATATGCATTTTACTGCATCGGTGATAGAACTATTGAGCAACTTTATCACGTCACAAGCAAGTCACAAGCAGAATAAAAGTGAACCGGGTAAATACTTCATAACAGACAGAATGTTTTTGTGTTTGACGTTTGACGGTTTTGAATTTAAAAAGCTTTGTACAAAACCACCGTTATTCGGTGTCTGGCGCTGGTCCAATTTGGATATAAAAGCGAAAGACTTGTGTCGATTGCCGATTGGGACGTCGCGTCTTTGTGTACCTGTCTATTACAGAACGATTTACCATTCTTTAACGATAAAATTGAGCACCTTTTTCAATTGCTGTAATTTAACCTAAGCCATGTTAAAAAAGTTCCTTACGCTTTTCGTCTTAAATGAAATTCTGCAAAAATGTTCCAAAAATTATAATATTGTTATACCGACTCTTACGAGGTAAATAGAGAGTACCAAATGGCAAACATCTCTATCCTTCAAGTTCAAAGCTACTCTACATTAATCATTCTCCTCATCCGAGTACAGGCATACCGGTTTCAGTATCTGCTGATTCCCCTTTAAGCCTCTATCTGCCTGTTTTCGTCAATATATCTCCCTCGTTGCCCGCATGCACGCAATTACGTTCACATTGTGTATCTTCTCTGTCATTCTTTCATCTCATGGCATCTTTTGTACTCGTATATCTTTTGATATAGATACTGCTGTTTCACAATATTAAAATTCCTACTCTCGGCTAACATAAATTTAATAATTTACCCAGCTCGGGTTGCGGCGAACGTACCTACTGATGTTTTAATAATTTTTCACGCAATATCTCTTCTACGTATAGGTAGTATTAATAACTTTATTACGGAATTCGTAACGTTTCTGAGTCACTTCAAGTTGTCGCGGCGCTCTCGGATTAATCGTCGTGATTTATCCTGCGTTTAGACGTGAAGAGCAGAAATAAAGTTTTAAACATTTTAGAGACAGAGACATTTTGCCTTCGAGCTCGTGAAATTTCTCAAACAAGACTGTAGTCTCTTTGTTGATTTCTTTGAAGCTTTAAACCTCTCCGACACCACTTGCGTGACTTATGTTATTTGTTATTCGCTATGGGGAATCTTTGAAAAATCTAGAAAATTTACCGAAGTTATTGGTAACTTATCACCGAGTAAATCTAAAACCCTTTGTAGCAAATTAACTTTTTCTATTACAAATTTAAAAAAATTAATCAAGTGGTTCTAAAGTTTTAGAAGAGGTCCGTCCATCGTGCTCTGGCTCTTTTCCAGCGCATTAAACTCCAGTCGACCGCGAGTAGCCTTCGCAACGTATAGCTTTATCATTATTATTTTGAAAATGTAACTAAAAATACCACCTACAAAATACTAACAATTGAATTCCAATATCATCATAGTACTATTGGTCGTTTAATTACTTATAATTTAGAGCAGAAGCATGTGACGGAACTTTAAGTAGGCAGAAGAATGTAGTACAGAAAAATTACTAATTAAACTGATTTAAAATGTACGTTTCCAGAACAAAAAAAACGTAAACGTAACTGGTGAATTGTGCGAGTGTTCTACACTCCTCTACCTACCTCTTCGGGGATAACAGGCGTGATGTTACGTTTTTTTTTCGTTTCCAGGAAAAACAAGGAACTGATAAAATTACAGCTAAAAGATTGCACCATGTTGTAAATCATTTCTCTAGTCATTTCTAATTGCGAACGCTCACCGTAACCCGTTTACGTACATGTACGTTTAATCTTGTCTAGGACCACACATTAGCCATAAAGGTGATTCACTGAGTTCCGTATTGTTCTATGGAAGTTATAGCTAATAGGCGTTGCACAGAGCATTGTGTTCCTGTAACATGCACAGGCCTGTATTTGTAATGTGTACATTGAGAACGGACTGAAACTATCGAGACAATCACGCCCAAGCTCTCCGCTGGGACACTTCCTTGTTGTCGTTATTGTTGTATTAAGGGTCACATTTTTAGTTGCTTAGCAACCTTCACGAAGCCACATTATACACGTTATATTTTATGCACGTTTCAATATCTAATGAATGCTTATGGCTATTCATCGGACTATGTTAAACATAATAAATAATGAAACTCCGTACTAGAGTTTGGTTTTCGCGAATCGTGAGTGTAAGTGCTTTACACAAGGAAACTATTTCATGTGGCAATAGTTAATTATTTCGTTGTAAGATCTCTGTTTGTCTGAAAATCATAACTATTATGATCAGGCAAAAAAAGTATAAGAAATTAAAAATTGAAATTGTATGTCCTCTCTCCTAGTTAAAACTGTGTATGTACTCTTATGAACATATGTATATATTAAATTCACTTCAATCTTACAAGCCTGACAAACATTTAGATTTACAATATCGTAAAAGAAAGTAAATTTATGTTTACTTGTGATGAACTCATTAGAAGATTGTTGTTGACATACATGTAGTTTTACTATATGTGCCCGTATATTACGTTTGACGGCTGTTTTCAGAAACAGTCGACAAAATGGCTGTGTTTGTTCGGAATATCAATGAGACTTTCACACGGTGGTTGTGCTTTGGAAAATACCTACATTCTCAAGCGCGTGTAAGTTACATTTGTCTATTTTTGGAAATATGGCGCACGCTTACAAACTTTACTTATGTAAGGCTTATAATGGTTACGTTTGTACGTAGGTATCTTAATTGAATAAAAACTGTGCATAATACAAATACTTAATTGTACCAATAATAATATAGTGACGGTGATACAAACTGTAAATGAAATATTTTTTGAAAATGGTAACCGCTTCAGGTTATGTGTGTACACGATACGGGTATAAATTGCAGTAATTTTGCTATTTTTACGCTAGTCATTTAAAAGTCGACGAAATAATTTCAATGAATATGTTGAACAATTAATTTACATGAGAACACGAGCAAATCCGCGAGCACATAATTGCTGCTTAGTCATATTACGTACACGCTGCTGAAACAGGACCAGTTAATCCATTATAAATGGATGTATTCAATTGCGGCTTTAGTCCGACAGTTTTAATTTAATTCTGTCCCTAGTCAAGAAAGTCTAAGTCCCCAAAGAGCAGTAAACAGTACAAAAACCAGAAGCAAAACTCAAGAAGTCTCAATTCGCAGTGTAACGAGCTCGCGACATTGTTTCAAAGCGGATGAATACGTCTAGTTATAAAATTTCACTGCGCTTTCTATTTTCTCGAGCACTACTTGACTGTTCTTCAAATATAAATAGTGTATTAAGTAGAGTAAGTGTGACTCTCGTGAACACGGCACCGTCGGGCGGGAACATGTTGTTATTGTCCACGCGATAATATGCCACTTTATTCAATGTTATTAAATGCTACTTTATTTATTTAATGTTAAAATATGTCCATAACAATAAATATCATGTAAAACTTTACTAGTCCTTAAGTTTATGTGAGCAGTAGACACGTGGTGTTGTGGAGCCGTTGTGGTTACTGGCTCGCAGTGGCGTCGTTTCATATTATGTCTCTGCAGTGTATATTTTGGTTTACCTGTACAAATACACCCATTTACCTATAACATTGTTACAGATGTTTTAATTAGACGAAAAAGTGTCAATGTACAACACGCAGAAATCAACCCGCTGACTCCGATTCACCTACCGTTACCTCTATTACAGATAGTGATTAGCTAAAGCTAAAATAAATCTGAAAATATGGTGAAACTAAACATATGCTGTTTGTGCAGTATCTCACGATTACGTCAGCGTAGCGAGGTGCTTAGTTAACTTAGTATACGTAGAACCAATGTTCGAATGTAATGTCCAATAACGAAACGAACATAAGAATGTGAATTGTGCGAGGCAGGTGAGAGACCGCGCGGGCGACGCGGCGCGGCGCATAGTTTTCATTTCTGTCATAACAGACGGCCAGCCGCAGGTATAATTCATTGCATTTAACCATAAAACAAATTTCATGAATTATGACAGAGGTGTGATTTTGTACCCTATTTTTATTAAATTTGCTGTTTGAGGAACGTGTATCCTTATATTTATTGTAGTGTATATAAAGTTCGGTGTTCGACTACAAGTTTTCAGGAAGTAATAATCTTCTATTTGTTTCAGAAAGCAGTTTTATCATAATATGTAAATACTAAGGGAAAACATTGGAATATGGTTTTGTCAAATTTATTGGAATTTAAAAAATTCTGACTGCCGGCGCGGCGATCAGGCCTCTGTTAAACGTGTTCGATATTTCGCTAGATTTCCAGACTTTTTGTTTGCAGGTTTCACAAGACTTAGAGAACATTACGGGGAACTTACCTACCGGATCCATGAGGACGTTTGTTTTAACACAGGCCTAGGCTTAAACCATGGGCCTCTGAAGCGGAAGGCTAAAACTAAAACCACTATCAATGTTTTTTCTTCGCATTGTGCATTCATCAGCAGCCAGTTCCCACCCTCTGCGGGCACAGGCTTGTCCAATAGCACGCCACGGAGCTTGACATTCAGCTCTTCTTTTCCAAGCACTGCCAGCCACGTTGCGTATGCACAGGGATATGTTGGACAACTGTTTTTATATGTCAGTTTCTGTAATGATGAGTAGACTCGCGAGGGTCATTATCTGTCTCGTCGGGCTCTGGTCACGGCTGAACGAGGCCGAGGTAAATTAATCACGCTCCATGTTTTACTGGATATTTCACATTTTGATTGAAATATTCACATTATAAAAGCAGAGATACAAAAATTACACTGTTAAAGTGCAGAAAACATTCATACACATACTAAACAAAAAAACATGAGTGCCTGTTACATTTACACGCGATTCAATAAAAATTTTTTGGCATTTTTTGTATGTCTATATCTGATACATTCATACTCATGTTAATTACTTGGGATTAACATATTTTTTTACAAATAAATATAACAATAATACATTTTGTACATGCCGAGTTTTATATTTTATGTATTATTTAACGAGGAAAGAGGATAATACTCTTGGGACTCTGTTATTATAGATTGACTGAATGCAAATTACTTTTATATCAATGATGTGTTGTTTTATATATTTTTTTTTTATAATACTTCGACTGTTTGAAACACTTTGCATTCGTCAATTAAAGTAAATAAATAATAGTGAAAAACAGACACACCTCTGTAAATGTTTTTCAATTTTCTACGTAACGTAACATCCCGCCTTTTATCCCCGAAGAGGTAGGCAGAGGAGTGCAGAACACTCCCACCTTTCCCCAGTTACGTTTACGTCCCACTATGGAATAGGTGGTGAGCCTGTTGCCATGCACCGGGCACAAATCCAGACAAGAAAATTCTATAGTGCCCGCTCGGGAATCGGACCCAGGACCTCCTGATCGTCAGTCGCACTTACAACCATCACGACCAACGAGGCAATGCCTGCCAGTTTGTTTATAACTTTATCTTCAACTATAATGAATAACACTAGTTAAATATTCTAAATCAATAACTTCTTAGAATTATATACAAATAATGTTGTATCGGAAATTAACATAGTCTTTACACATACATATAATACTAAACGATATTATAAAGTTGCTTTATTACCAGTGTTAATGAAACTTCAAATGGCTGCATTTGAATTTCCATCTCAATGCAACGTTGGAGCTTTCAAAATATGTTAATAATTATGTTAATTTCACTCGCTTCGAATATTAACTTATAATATTTAATTAAAAGCTGCTCAGGTCCAACTTCGAAGGTGTCACTCCATAAAGTTCATTTTCGTACATACATATTATACACGTTTTAACAGAGACGTATAAATGTATCGTAAGTACATGCAGAATAACCCTTGCCCGCTGTGTTTTATAATTTATCCAGAGGAAATTTTTACATCAAGAATCTTTTGAAGCAACTCGCGACCGTGCGTGTATAGTTCTATTCTCATACAGACCACTCAGTTCCTCTGCTTGATAAATACGCTAGAATTTCTCACAAAGTTTTTCAATAAAATACGGTCTAGCTTGAATAACGAAACTGGAACAATATTTACTTACTCATAACTGCTATTATAGACGCACACAGAATAACAAGGCTCAGCAAGTATTATAATGATTTTCAAGTATGTTTTGCAGACGTTGGCTAAAACTGTGTAGTTTTTTATTTTATATATGACGTAAGCGTTAATCTACATATTTTTATAGAGAATTTTCTTTGTTCTTTATATTTGAACATGAATCAAAATGAAATCGAAATCCAAGATGAGTATTGTCTCATAACCTTCTCTAATATGTGTTTGGTAAAGTCTATAACTCTATAATCCCCTAAAAGGTAGACAGAGGAGCGTAGTTCACTCCCACGTTAATACAACCAACAAGGCAGTTACACGATCATAGAAAGAGTAGATATCATATCTATGTATGTTTGTCATTGTAAGACACCTGACTAATTCTAAAATTCTGTATATATATACATATATATGTATATAAGTATATCATTGGTATATAAAAAGTAGAGTAATATATTTATTTACATTCGCTTTAAAACCCCAACCTATCCACACCATTATAACAAAATAGTTACCCTATAATACCCTATAATAAAAACCTGCTAGAAAATTTCTATTTTGAGTTATTACGTGAAATTGTGCAGACTGAAAACAGCGTATAATAAAGATGACAGCGGAGTGGCGGGCTGGGATCCCATAAAATAAAGTGTCACTTGCCTGCCCGACAATAGGGAGATGGCCGTAAATCAACTATTATTTACTTCCCCCGCGGATCGTTGAGTGCTGTTTTGTATCTCATCCAATAACTGTAGAGGCCATTAACATTGTCGCTTTATAGCGTATTTGTAAAAGAACCACATGAATGAACGTCAGAGACAAACTACACGATTATGTGGCGTTTTGGAAATATTATTATTAAAGAATAGAAGCAAGCCCCATTCATAATTCAGAAACTTTTTTGTTGCAAATAAACATCGTAAAATAGACACCGCTTAGGCGTGAAGTAATATTAAAGACACTAACAATTTAGCGTAGTACATGAATTTTATAGCGTAAAAAAAGGAACATGACGCTTGTAATCCCCGAAGAGGTAAGCAGAGGAATGTAGTACACTCCCACTTTTCACTATTAACATTTTACAGCGTAGTATATGAATATATTGGCGACATTATTTTTTAAAGAATTGTATACAGAATAATGAACATGTCACCTATATTACCTGTGATTTTTTTGTCACGTTAACGCTTCATCAATGGAAATCAAACACACTCATGTGCAATATTCAATTACATTTATAACATTACGTAACATCACGCCTTTTATCCTAACCTAGAACCTAGGACCTCCTGATCGTCAGTCGAACCTACAACTAACACGACCAACGAGGCAGTCAACATTAAAACTTCAAAAATTGACACTTGGGGCTTGTCTTCCAATAGCGCCCCGGCTACAGGTTTAGTATTTTAACGGTTCGTAGATGGAGTAATAGTTCGTAGTTCAAGGTCTCCTGAGATGTTTTCATGAGTCTTGGTCTCGAATTGGGGTCGACATCACTTAGTGGAATCTAACTGTATAATAACATGAATCTGTGCGGTTGCAGCTAAAAAAAAAGTTTTTCATGGCGCCTAACTTCCAAGGCCCCGTACTCACAATTGCGGAAAGTGTCTGTCTCTTGGGAGGTGGAATATCCAGTACTATGTAGTTCAGTGGTCATTTAGAAAGCAAAACTAAGTTACTGCCTGAAAGTTGAGCTTACTGGATGTCATACAGAGTTCTGCCCCAAAGTCTAAGCTAGATTGCCACAATATTAGCTTGTTTTACTTAAACCCATCATAAAAATCTAGTTTGAATCTGCAACGACCCAAGAATTGCTTGTATCCCGCGTAAATATACATGAAAAGTCCTACGAGAAGCAGAAATAGTGTAATTAAAGTCAAAGTAAGACTGCGAACCGTAACTTTGTAATACGTAGATACCAAATTTAAAAATACAGAAATTCATTTTTCCTTTCCGTGTTCGAAGAAAGTAACGAATGTCAAAGAAGTATTTCAGTACTGTAAAAATAGAAATATTTAACACTAGATGCTCCTTGCTTACTCCGCATGGAACCAAGCGTAGTGCTATAATAATAATTCGGTTTTCTTGTAGTGCCGTCTGATAGAACGTAATCCTTTCACTAGCCATTTATCTCCAAAGCTCAACGTTCATTTTTAAACCTGTATAATATAAATGAAGTGAATTTATATGTGCACCTGCGCTAGACCGGTATTGTTTGATATACCGAGTCTCATGAGTAATAAGTCAGTAATAATTAAATCTCGAAACTATATACATATGTAAATGTAGATGCTAGTTAATCATCAATAGTTACAACAATTTCTATGCAAAAGCAACTTCATCGTACACAAAATGTAGTTAAAAAGTTTCTATCGAATGTTTCTGACATACAACTTACATAACGGACGAAGCGCAGCTAGGTTACCAATGAGGTCAGAGTAATGTGCTTTAATGGGAACCTAACTTTTATACTACTTTCATGTTTTTCCTATTTACTTTTCATATTTATTGCTTTACTACGTGCCCTGTATTTGGAATAACATATTCCGTTTACTATTCAGTATTAACTCAGATTATCAGCCTCTATAAGTCCACTGGTGGACATAGGCTTACCCTAATAAACTCTTTTCTGTGCTTACATTGTTAGTTTTTCTTCATAAGCCCCACACTGGGCACGCCCGTAGAAGATCTTAGAACACGGCTTTTCGCGCCGTCTACTTTGCTGCCAATCGACGGTCAGATAATTTAGCAATGCCTAAGCAGTGCGCGCTATACCGCGATCGGCCAGTCGCAAAGCGGTTTATCGTTAAATCTGTTGAGAAAACATTATTTACGTTGTGTTCAGATGTTATGCCATGACAGTCACGCCTTTCAAGTACGGCTCAGTTTTTTGTGCATTTTGTTAGTTTTAATAAACGCCTTTAGCGACCGTCCCAATTTCAGTTGCATTCGACACATAACATATGAACAAGTCGATAAATAGGGTCATAGTTAAGGACGTAGATTGTAAATAAACTAAATTTTATTTATTAGAAACCACGATAAATAAAGAAAACGATATATTCTAATGTAACATTAAATTGAGCGTCGGGATGTGTCATGTTCTGAGACTTGAATATGACTACGAGTATATTGATTTGTTATGGTAAAATTATTCTTGTTCATAAAGTTTCCAAAGTATCATGCTTCAGTTCTCTTACTACTTTACAGTCGATACACGTACGGGGTACCAGTGCTCGTTCGGAGTGTCTTGATTTCACTTCAACTGTAAACTGTTGCGATGTAAGTACCAAGTTATTCTTAAGAAATTAAAATATGAACTTCCGAGTAACAAGTACCTACCTAAATGCTACGAACTCAATAGGCAAAAATTTTGTTTACTTATATTAATTTTAGAATCATTTATATAATACACATATTAGTTACATAACATTACACCTTTATTTCCCCGAAGAGGCAGGCAGAGGAGTGCGGTACACTCTCGCACTGACCAGTTGTGTTATACGTCCATCGTGGACCAGGCACGAGGTCGCTAAATGTTAATTTAAGTTCATTTTTAAGTTATCTTTTATAGCGATTTAGCATCATAAAGAGTGCACCCCATCATATAAAAACTCGCTTTGTACACATGTACTCTGAACACAAATAACTTGGCGACGTCGCCATTAACGAGAGACGTTATCCGTCCTTTAATTCAAATAAACATTAAGCGGCAGTGGAAATGTAAGTAAATGTTTAACCACCTCAAACAAAGAAACTTGGTGGCGGGAGAAGTTTCCATTAATGAAGTGGGCGAACGTGCCCGAGCCCGCCATTTTGCCCACCGCCGCCGCCCCACCGCCGCCGCCCCACCGGAACTCCTAAAGGTCAACATTAGAGAACTATCCTAATGTACATTATTGATCAGTCCGCATCAGTCGCTAGTCTAATAACGGATACGTACATATATTGAGATCGAGATTTGACCTAATGCAACCCGCAATGTATGGTTTTGCTACTCAAGAAGGAAAACAATATGGATATGAGTAAATATTGTAGTTAAAAGTATACTTACATAGCTACAAGAATCAAGAGATTGCAATGCGTTACGTAAGTAGGTAACGTGTAGTGTCTCAGATACGTAAGAGGTGTCTTGTCACTGGTGTTGTCGTGTTGTAGTCACGGACGAAATGGCCCAAAATCCGGGCCGCACCAAACATCAGCAGCCGCGGGCGGGCGCGCGGGCGGGCGCGCGGCCGTGTGGTCTCATTCACCGACTGAACCTTTCTGTTTTGTTTTTAGGTTGTTTTTTCTAAAGATAGTAAATTTTTATTAGTTACTTGTTTTTGTAGAAGCTGTAATGATGAACAAATATTTTTTATTTCTATCAATATTTCGCAAACGATGCCCTCTGCCTTCACTATAGAATAATAAATGTTCGTAACGTCATGCTTGTAATCCGCAAAGATGTAGACAGAGGCTTGTCACATTCTTTATATACTCGCACGCTTCACCAGTTACTTTTACTTCCCACCATAGATGGTAGGCACACCATACACCGGGCAGACATCCAGACTCCGAGCAACTATTAGGAATTACAAGTCAGGAAATCTAGTACCTACTACCCAACGCGGCAATAACAGAACCTCCCGATCAGCAGTCGCGCCTGCGACCGCTCGAGCAACGAGGCAGCCGAATAACAAATTAATTACGTCACTTCCTATTGTATACTAGCTTCATCGCAAGAGCTACGTATTTACATGATGTGTGGAATATCTTACGGAGACTTGTGTTGTAATATTTTCATGGACGTCATATAATATAGGTATGTATGATATAGCTATGCACGTACTGTCGAGTAGCTTTCTGTAAGCACTCTTTATAAATATCAAACGTGACAAAGTCGTATATCACGGCGAGCGACGACAATTTTCCTCGCTACATAAATTCTTTGAATGTTGCAAAGTTGATATTTTAATACTAGATCGCAAATGTATCCTCGCGCGGACAATGGCGCGTCCGTCGCTTTGTTGTATGAGAATATATTACCGAACCACGTCGTCAGAGCTCTAAACCCTGTTCACTGTCAATATTCAAATATAATATTTGAATTTGAAGTAACACAGCGGTTAAGATGTGTTCCACCCAACCATTATAGATTGAAAACTGTCATAGCGTAGTTCAATTATAGTACAGAACACGACGAAACATTGACGGGACGAAATGTCCCTAGAGGATTCAAATTAATTGGCCATCAAGTAACTAATGTAAATATATGTACCTATGTACGTTCACGGCTGGTCCCTTACGGTGTAAGCAGAGCACGGAGTGCCAAATACCTCTGTCCTTACAGATGTACGTAAATACAATGTACGCTAAAAATAATGAATTTAAGAAAATCTATACTTATAATAAATCTGTAGAGAGGTCAATTCTGTACATGAAATATTTTCCAAAATAACTATCAGGGGTGATTAGGGATCGATACTGATGCCAAAAATGCAATCAGAAAAATTTTTGTCTGTCTGTCTGTATAACCTTTATAGAAACAAAAACTACTATACGGATTTTAACGAATCTTGGTACAATTATTTTTCATATTCCTGGGCTGGTTACTATACTTTTCATCACGCTACAATCAATAGGAGCAGAGCAGTGAAGGGAAATGTTGGGAAAACGGGAGAAGTTACTC
>DWTO01000100.1:0-27945 GCA_018244755.1 Jemadia pseudognetus
CGGGCATTATTATAATTTTCTAAATCAGATTTTCTAATAGTGGCTCGGAGTCTGAGATATGTGCCCCATGTACGGTAATAGGCTCACCATCTATTCAACAATGATACGTAAAACGTACGCAGTTGGTGACATGTGGGAGTGCACTACACTCCTCTGCCTAACTCTCCGCGGATTACAGGCATAATGTTACATTTGTTATGTTTATTAGTTATAAAGAAAAAAATTATTGTAAGCCATCGACATGAATAAATTGTTCAATCTGTCGTGTAACATAACACTTTGTCACCAATTAAAGTTGCGTTCAAACTACTGTTATTTATTAAATTATTTAGGTGTTCGAAAATATTTTTAACGAGAACGATCCGCTTGAGAAAGTATGCAGAATACGCAAACGTAAAGAAGCGGATTTTCAGTGAGATTTATTTTGAATTGTTGGAATACCTAGACAATGAAATTAACGACAGCCATACTTTACCTATGACCGTAACCGCGTTGTCCCATGAAAAGTTAAATTTAAAAGGATATTTTGAAGCGTAGCCGCAGGCAAAGCTATTAGCTGATAATAGCTGCCGGTAAACGATTTGAAGTCAGTCAAAAGCATTGCGTATTCCGATTCCCGGAAACTGCAACCGTTCGCCCATTAACCCATATTCCAACGTGTTCTCATGTTTATGGATTCACTGAACTTTCAGAATTGGTTTAATAACCTTAATTTTCGTAAATTATGCAAAATTAAATTTGTAAAATATCAACGAAATGGGAAATTATCTATGTAGAGATTATTAGGAACATTCTTGCAAAAATATGACAAAAAGACTTTTTTAAAATCTCTGTTAACTAAACCTTAGTTAATAATAAGGACACAGAATAAAAATTCAATTTTATGGCTAAGTCTAGACACTTATAGATTACAGTGATAACTTTGACGCGAAGCTAGCATGTATCGTCCACCAGCACTTTCTATGGAATAGGTAGTGAGCCTGTTGGTCTCACCTTAAAATTATTATAGTAAAACTAAACGTTGAAGAAGTAATTTGGATCACGAACAAAAGAAAAGCATGTAAATACAGCTAATGAGGCCTTCGCTCTCCAATCATCTTTTTGTTCAGATTTCGATCGTCTTCCACCATTGATTGTCGATATCCGGGAAGGACTGACAGGACTTTGCTTAATGACAAAAGAAGGGTAAAAAAGTAATTGTTTTGCGTGATGCGATTAATTCAACTGACTCAATTGTTAACTGAACTTAGTCGCCGAGCATTTTACTAAGATTCTGGTCAATGAAATAAGTGATTCTAATGTTAATATAAGTGTGTTTGTCTCTAACAGTTGTCCAGCTATTAAGCCTACATAGCAAGGTGTTGTTACTAGGTTTCAGGTTGAAAGTTAAAAATATATGCACGCATGCACAAAACGAATTTAACATTTATTTAGTTAAAAGGTTAATTAAGAAATTAATAAAACTAACAACATTTTATAATAATTAAAATTACCAGGTAAATTGAGCGTTTTAAGAACGCGATTAATTTTGTATGCCAAAAAACTGCAAAATTCATCGCATATAAGACTTTTCATCACTTAACAATTACACCATTCATAGTGTAGTATTCAATTTACTGCTTTTATTTTTCATTCCTAACACTTTTTTGTATACCGGAAAGGGACACTTAAGTCACGGGATGCGCAATCCTCGACGCATCTTAGACCTCAGCAGGTATCCAATGTCAAATCGGACTTGTATTCTAGCTTGATTTCATCATCATCATCACTATCAGCCTATCTCTGTCCACTGCTGGACATAGGCCTTTCCAATAGCACGCCACTGAGCTCGATCTTCAGCTCTTTGCATCCAGCTTGATTTAGTCAACATAATTTTTTGAGCATTAAATTCTATATACGTATATGTCTGTCACATTCTTCGATCCAAAGCTCCGTCATACACGCCTATTCATTAATTGCTGCCCGAACACTAGATAAAATTACTCCGTGTATATATATTAGTATATCACGGTTATCAATAAACAAATATACGCGTAGCATAATATCACCTCTGTATTTCCCCGACATATTAACAAATGTTATCATAAGGTTACGGTTCATCATTCTCATAATAATAATATGAATAATATAATGCCGAAGCATCGTTCTTGTCCGTTACTAATCAGACTAGCGTAAATACGAATAACACGCCGCTTCTTATAGTTTTACACGCGGCACGCGGAATCCGTACAATAACTACACACGATTGGCGCCGCGCAACCTTCGCGAGTCAATTGCACGTTGCGACCGTTTATCGGACGTATTATTTCATGTTCCATTTCATTCTATTGCTTGTTTTAAAAAATCTACATCGGTATGTATTAATATTTAAATATATATGTATGTAGTCATCTTGGTTGCGCATAGCTGTTGGGAGAAAGTTTTGACAAAGTTTGACAAACTTGAAAATCGCAGTAGTGGCAGAGTGTCTGGATCAGTGCCCGGTGTACGGCAAAGGCTCACCCCCTGTTCCATGGTTTAATGTATACTATACCTGGTGAATCGTGGGAGTGTACTGCACTCCTTTGTGCACCCATTCAGGGAAGTACAGGCGTTATTTTATGTCATAAGCTTTTTGGTTAGCATGACGTGGACTTTCTTCAAGCCTATTTTAGCTTCAGATGGCGTAGTGTGGATATGTCCCAAAAAATTTAATTTCCTCTTTATTGTTTAAGTTTGATATTGTTGCGGTAGGTAGTGTTCGGTGTGCGGTAAGAATATTCCATTATTAATTAAAATTTAATAGTAGAAGACAAATTTATGCTATATATTTTTTTCGTGTATTTTAAGTTCTATTCTGCATTCCTCTGCCTACCTCTTCGGGGATTACAGGCGTGAAGTTACTTTTTTATTTTAAGTACTTGTAAATAACAGAGTTTTTGTGTTATTAAATTTATTGAAATTTGAAAATAATTGCGATAAATGAAGTATTTGTTGGTATGTAGGTATTTTGTTTTAAAATATTCTTCACTTTGTGATACATACGTATGTACATAAAAGGAAAGGAAAAATATCAAAAAATGTGACCTATGTAATTAAATTAACTTTATTAGGTACACTTGTAATTTTTCTACTATATTGTACAATAATACCTATATATTTATCTATTCAATAAATAGTACATAGTGCTCAGGAATATCTATACATTACAATACATACAATATATACAAACGAATTCGTTTAAACAATATTAAGATCGTTGTCTACATATACACACATCTGCAGTTACACAAAGAAATCTATTCATGAAATACCAATTATTCACATTGTTTAAATTACTTTTTAATTCCATTTACTTCCCATATCTTGGAATATATACTAGGAACTATAGTCTTAATGTAATCGGACGTCTACAATTGTAATAATACTTTGGTTTCATATTATAATACATTATACACCAAAGACGTGATATCATTAACAGTACAAACATACATTTTTCATATTTATATAAATACAAGTGTCATTTCAAATATTCAATAAAATGTTTCTCACAATAATTACACCTCTATGAGGTGATCACTGCCTCCGGTACGATTTTTTAATACTAGCAACTCGACAATATTTTTTCAGTCTGTCTGTAAATCTAAGCATACCTTTATAAATAGGTAACAATGTGTATGATAACATTCCATATTAGAACAATATAAGAATAATTTCGTGCAGTAAAGTAGCAAAACGCAAATGACTATAATTACAAACAAAGCCAAATGTAAGACATATTCAGTAACGATTGTAAATACCATAACTATCTGCACTGCGCTTTAAATGTACTCGTAAACAATACTCATTAGCATATCTCGACCATAAAAATGTTATGGCTCCTAATATGCGTTGTCGCTAATAAATAATAGAATGGTTTGTGCATGTACATATTCATGATAAGCTTCCTATTTATAACAATTCAAATATCGACATATTTACATAGATTTACAAGCGACATGGAGTATTAGGAATCTGGTGTTTTGATTTATGCGCTCGAAACCGTTGACATTTAATTAGGAATGTTTGTTTCTTTCATTATGTATACATTAATAATTATCATTTAAGCGTCACATCAACGATCGTGCTTAGTTAGCTGTAGCGGCACGTCGTTGGAGTTCAGCGGCCGCTGCCGACAAGGACTGGGCGATCTAGACCTGGTCTTGTTTTTCTGCTTGTCACCTTCATTGTCACTTTCGTCGTGTACGTTTATCTCCTCGTCGGAATCTGAATGAGATTCATAGCCTCGAGCTAATTGAATTGATTGGGCGGCCAGCAGCGCCGCCGCCGCCGAATGCGGCACTAACGCCTTGAACGCGCTACTTTCCAACGCGGGGTGGGACTTGAACGCGGAGCTATCGAACGGATTTTGTTGAGATAGTGCTTTCAGTGCGTTACTTTCAAATTGCGCTTGATGTGACAGGCCCTTCAGTAGGTTCGTATCTTGATGTGCGAGAGCCTTGAAAGCGCTGTTCTCGCCGCCCATTTGGGGGGTATGGTAAGGAACACGCGCGGGGGACAAGGAGCGCGAGCGGGAGCGGGAGGGAGAGTGGGGGAGGCGGTGCGAGGGAGAGCCACCACCGCGCTTCAAGAGGTTCATGCGCTGGTGGCGTCTCCACTTTGCTCGTCTGTTGGAAAACCAAACCTGTCAGTAACGGTAAATAAAGATGATTAGTGTTCGGTTCTGAAATTGTTAATAAAATATTTATGAATTCGTATTGGCGTACACATTACACTAACAAGCAATTTATAAACGAGAAAATATTTCTGTACGCCAGTAAAGCAATAGATTACAATATTAATGTCATAGGTAAGAAAACATACGGTGTTTATTACCTGAACTCTTGCCTCCGATAAGGATGTTTTGGAAGCAAGTCGTTCTCGCGTTGATACGCATGGGTAGTGAGACTTTTCGAATTCTTTCTCTAGTTCTTCCAGCTGATCTGGGCTAAAAGTTGTTCGATTCCGCCTGAACTTTGGCTGTTCCCCGTCTAACGAACCGGAGTCGTCACCGTCCACGTCTAGATAATAGAGCACATTTGTTAAAATCTATAAACATAACAGCTTCAATACAAATCTTCGGTGTATTTATAAATTTATTTGGTTTTAACTTACCAATAAGTCCACGTCCTGACGATGAAAACATTCCTTGCTGTGCGGCATCTGGATGAGGCATGCCGACGGACGAAGGGGGTACACCCGGAGGGAGAGGCAAACTTCCGGGAGGCCATACCCCCCCACCACCACCCCAGGGGAAGCTTCCATAGGGCGGAGGTGCCGCATAAAGCCCGTAGCCAGCAGCTCGCGCGAACTCGGCGGCAGCGCGTTCCGCCGCTCGGTTCCTTAATATCCTATTGATAGACGACACGCTTGGAGCCGTAGCATTCGTACAAACACCTGATGACAAAAATAACATTCATGTGTATAACGTAACAAATGTAACATCACGCCTGTAAACCGCGAAGAAGATAGGCAGAGATGGGTAATAGGTGGTTCACCACGTTAACTATTTGCTTCACGTTCACCACTATGGAATAGGTGGTGAGTCTATTTCCACATAGCAGCTACATATCCAGACTTTAAACTACTTGGAAAATCTAAGATAGAAAAATCCAATAGTGCCCGACCCGAGATTTAAACCCAGGACCTCTCGATTGCCAGTCGCGCCTGCAACCAACACGAAGCAGTCACCTGTAATCCCGGAAGAGATAGGCAGAGGAATGTAGTAGGTACAGTCCCATGTTACACCAGTTAATGAAAAACTATTAAAAATGCCAGTAACAGATTAGCTCTCTGACTTCCCCGCAAGTGATCTGGCGTGCTAATATAAAATAATAATAAAACGAATAATAGGTAGGGAGGTATATGATCTGTATTTAGTTCTAAGTAATGGTAATAAACGGGCTGCACATTGACCTTTTAAACAATTTATTTTGTAACATGATTTTTTTCAGTAAAAAATTATACCTCACGTTTTCCCTTCCACGTACATCAATTTGACGTGTCTAACTCTTGACGGTAATTCTTGCGGTGGCCTGATCGCAGCGCGAACACAAGCAGGACTATTACGTAATTACAGTTCTCTGTACTACTTCTTGAACAACGTACATATAATTGCGATATATGCATAAAATGGGTGACCAGCAGCGCGTTAAAACAGATGCGTCACTGGTCGCGTTTAAAATCGCTGGCCATTATATCGTTAAATGCGTGCAAGAGCATCGCGTGTCTGCGCAACCTTGGAAGAGCCATCCCATATAATTTTCAGGAAACACTCGGAGTAAGTGCCATAATTTAATCATAGCCTGTCCGAGTATAATTGTCGTAGAATTCGTTGTCCGGCTACCGCACTGGTGAGCTGCCGTCGCGCCTTCATGCTAGCTACGAGTACCAACTCGTTTATTATCGCTCCTTGAAACCATTGCATTGCGTAATGTGTTCGTCCACCTAACTGCAATCACTTGGAAATACTAAAGACTTGAATATATTGGAATTATTGTGGGCAATCATTTTATGAAAACTAATAAAAAAAGGTATCATATGAATGTACATATTCATATTCTCCAGAAAATAATGAAGGTACACGGTACAAGATACAAGGAATGGAGAACAAATGAATTATCTTAGATTATATTTTATAGTACTTCAATTGAATGTGTTAGGTACTCATGGGAATAATTTTCTGATTATGTACTTATAAATAACTAGCCACGTCCAACGTTTTAACACGTGTAGAATATTGCAATTATTAATTACAACTACAACTTGCACTCAAACTTTCACGTTTCTACTTTCAAAACTAACGAACTTTCAAGCAAACCAACATTGACATTTTATCTCCTTGGTTTCCCACAAAACCTTATTCAAAATATTATATAATTATTGGAAAAATCTTGGACTAAACATTGAGGAGTATCGAAATAATGAAGAGATTAGGACCCAGTAGTATTACTTTAATATTTCCAAGCGAAGAGACCGGCAATCTAGCAAGGGGTATGATCATATAATGCGCCGTAAATCCTAAAAAAAACTACATTAAACAGTTTCAGATTTTACTTTCAGATATTTAATACTCAGTCCACAGTCTGATATGTCGCATTACAGTTGACAATTTTGAAATAGAAATAAAAGAGACACTTACAAAAGCCGAACAGCTGCAACAGAACAGTATTTGCTATAATATTCACCAAGGCTTTAATTTCTGTTTTAAATCAAAGTGATGGACAAGGTAATAGCCGCAGTCTAATAACACATCAAACTAATAATTTCACCATTTACATTAAATCTATACACTGTGAATGATACAAACGGAATAGTGGAGTAAATATTTTAAAAAATATTTATTCAATATATGAATAATTTCCTCAAACAGAATGTTCAACGTCGTTTGTTATTTACAAAGCAATTCACTACAATTTACTCAAAGCAATTCAATTCGCTTGCTGAATTATTATTCATACTTGTCTTTTCTAGTCGAGACAATTACATCCAGGAACAATAATCCAGTATAATTGCTTAATGAACGCTCTTTAAGTGTACATGTAGAGTCAAAGAAACTATTTCCTAGACACGACATGTTTCAGAAAATTGCGTCGTGTAAAATAACCCGCCCCGTTCATTCTATACAATCAGTGTGCGAGCGAATTGATAGTATTCCACTTCGGATAGTAATTATAATGATGATTAAACATCACATCTCAGTTTATGAAGTCGGATTTAATACGGTCACCGTTTGTAATGAAGCCCCATTGTTTGGAGCTCCCGAGCGCGTCGACTCGCTGACGCTTCAAATAAAACACAAAGCTAACCTGTTATAATTTACTCAAAATACAAAGCCTTATATAGAATAATGGTAATGATCAGTTGCGCGCCTCCGCTTATTGTTAGCACGTCGAAAGCACAAAAAACCTCCCTCCACACAATTTGTTTGCTTCGTAATCGATGCGTACGGTGTGTATGAATAACTTCAGAGCTCCATCCTGCCCACGGCTGAGGCGCATCTATTGCTGACCGGTCATCACTTACCGCCGTGGATCTTCAATTATATCCGGAGTGGCGGTTTACAAAAAGAAAACATACCGTTGAAAATCTCGTAACGTTTTGTGAGAGCTCAGCTACGCGTAGCCGCTAGTAATCTAGTTCCTTGTCCGTGAATACTACACAAAAAAAACTAGTATGATCTTTAACAGAACGGTTAAATTGGTTTTTGTTTAGTCACAAGTATCTATTTATCAACAGCTCGATCGCGTTTATTACCGTCCTGCTCTGACCTGCGCATTGTTCGACAGATATCGTGTTTTAATGAGTATTCGCTACGAGATATAGCGGCTACGGCTCACAAAAATCTAACGCTGAACGTTGACGGTTAATAGTGGGTTAACATTTGCTTATTAGTAACTAGACTGGACGTTTAGTGCTCTTTAGATCGTTAAGTTGTGTTGTGACGACATTAAATAAAATAATACGGTAAATGACGCCACTAATATTACACTACATTGAGCCGTAATCATGAAATACTCGTATATCAGGCGGACTGCTCAGTTTAACTATTTGTTTTGTAAGAGATCATTATCCGTCAACAGGTTGCAGGTGGGAATGCGATATCTATAATTGTTCTTTTAATGATTCGGGATCGAGCTCGGATCCCTAAATGCCTAGTCACGGTCATGCAATTTGTCTAAAGTCGTTTAATCATGATTAGTCACAATAGGGTCCGCTTCTACTTAAGGTGCTTTAAATAGAAAGAGAATCGTTATTAGACTTGTGTTACTTTTGTTTATGATTGAAAACGAGCTATGTCGACTACCGTGGAAAATATTCTGAAAAATAAAAAACTAATCAGTTCCCATGGAGTCTTAATAAAAAGCAAATTGACTTAAAAACCTCAGTGTCTCTGCATGAGAGTGTCGTTGATTTGGTACCTGCCTAAAAGCGTGGCATGTCCGAAGATAAGGCGATCCGGCGCCGTCTGCTATGGAGTGTTTAATCGGGTTAATTTATCGATAATTGACGGAAAACCTTTTTGTTTGTTTGCCAGAAAGTAACAGTAATTGTCACGCCTTTGAAGATTTACGTCCGCTTCTAAATTGAGACATTAACAATCGGATCTCGTGCCTAATGGTTCGGAATGAATTTATTTGTTTTACTCGGAGCGGCCCTTCGATAAATTTGATTAGTCCCATTACGTGTAGGTGGAAACCGAATGTGACTGTCACCTACCGACTATAAAGTCGCGCATTTAGTATTAAACCTGTAGACACAGATTATATTAATTAATGTTGTAATTACATATTCTCTTATTAGTTTTATATTTATTATTATTTATACTAGAATTCCAAGTACTTACATAAAAAATATTACTTCTATACGACAATCTTCTTGTAGTATATCTATAAATATTGAACAATATAAACCACAGTAGGAACATAATTCATTAACAGTAAAATGAACTACGCGAATGAAAGCGAAATGAAAATACCTAACTATGGCGGGTAACACCGGCGGCGGAAAACTTATAAAATAATACTTAAATGTCACTTGAATGTAGTTTAAGAAAAAAGATTCGATTTAAAATGTCGGTGAAGTTGAATGAACTAAAACAATACTTAGTCTGTCGTTGAAACAGCAAACAGAAGGATAGAAAACATGTAACGTGCGAAAAAAAGATTAAAGTGACCCGTATTTTATATAGGTATGTATACATGCCGTATTAACAACAAGACATAACCCGAATCATTTAGACAACCCATTTTACTTACGTTTGCGTAAACGCATTGCGAACAGTGTCACTTCGGAACGCATTAATCTTTGATGTGCTATAATTTATGGTGGTTGAACTTTCGTTTCGTACGCGTCATCGTTGCAAGCACCGCGGACGTTCCGAAACCACGTTTCCTTCGAACAAGTGGAACCAGTTAACGAGTGAGTGGCGTCACGTCGTCTAAATGAATTATTGTTGGCTTTATGGGGAACATAAAACGATGAGATCGGAGGCAATCAGGCGGCACCCGCGGCGTGGGCCAAGTAAAAGGTGTCCGCGCCAGCAGGGGGCCTTGTAGCAACCGTGGCCCTAAACGCCTACTCCACGCACCCGCTTTTCTTCCCATTTCAATTAGCACTGAATAGTTGCGGCAACCAATGTGCCGACTATTGCGCTCGTACATAAAACCATAGCAATATACAAATGCGATCTGACCTATGCCATATCGGTGCTACTTAACGCTAAGTTTCGGTATTTTCTTAATCTATGTAAGAAGATTATTGATATGAACCCAAATGTAAAACCGATCCTGAAATCGTCCTCATTAATTAGACCACGGATATATCGATTTTTGGGGTTGGCATTTAATCTAATAAAAACATTACGAGTTAAAATTAAAGGTACAAAACTTGGAAAAATACTATAGACCTGTAGACTAATACTATAGACCTGTGTGTAGGTACCTAATATTAAAGTAGAAAATATATTGTTCACTCACATAAAGTTGTCTTGCATATAAACGAAGCGTGCGGGAGATTACAGCCCTTGGAGAATCTATGTAAAGTTATACAACGGACGTTGTAACATCTTTTTATTTTAATAACTCGGAATCATTATGAGCTTCTGCTTATGCCGTAATAAATTAAATTGTTTCTGGTACAGCCAGGAATAAAGTGGCGGTTGAAGAATTTGAAATCGTCATCATAAACCCTTTTATAGTTCCACTGTTAGATTAGATGCGGATGAAATGTTTAGGATTTCATGATTTTTAATTATTTTTCTTTGTATTTTGGTCAAATATCGAGACGATAACTAGTTTAATTTTTAATTGATAGTGTAAAGAATAATAAAATTGTTACTTATAAGGTGTGTTCGAGACAACAATCGAGTCCCGAACGATCGACGGTAACTTTGTTTGTGTGATGCTCCGCTGGGAACCAATTTAATGCTGTAACAAATCAATAAATGTATCGGTTTATTGGAAGCTATGCGGAGATCGATTTGATTTATTTCCACGATACAATGTAGGCGAACGAAGCGAGACCTTGTTAGTAAATGTCAAAAAACTTAAGTAAAAACCTCTAACTTTTTTACTGCTTAGATAGTGAAGCTCTGTCCTTGTGAAGAAGCTTCAGGTTCCAGCAGTGAAGATAATGTATTATAATTATAAATATTGTACATGACTTTCCTTAAAAAGTTAATAAAGTGTCATACACATCTTTATGGTAGTAAATTACGGCGGCTTCTGTGTTGACACAAATTTGTTTACACTGAATATGCTGAAAAGTAGAAATAATTACGAAAATATCGTACCGGCAGTGTTCACATAAAGGAAAGTTTATTTACGGGGATCCTTGATGCACTTACCCATATAAAACAACCGATTCATTGCAAAGGGACAACTTGCGAAATATTAACAAAGGCGATCATCCAAAATATTTTTAAAGGCGAACCATTTTGTGTCTACTAATTAATCGGCGCCACAAAATAATTTTCGAGGAGCGTCCATACGTTCCGTGGTTTAAGAATGCAATTAATCAAAATTTGGTCAGTAGCTAGAGCGGGCCGTAACGCCTCGTAAACCGATATCGATTTATTCGATAAGTTGCGCAACGTATTGTCCGAAACTGCCGAGTCACCGCCAACAAAGGCGGTAGTGGGCACCTTATTAAAATTTAGACTGTGTCGATGAGTCGCTCTGTTTTGATAACTGCGCTCCCGAACACTATCGACAATTAACGCATAAGTATGTATCGCTGAATAGAAAGCGGGGCCACCGCAAGATCTGCGTTATATTGATGTGTTTGACTCCACAAAAAAATTAGTCAAAGTTTATTATTATTTAGGAACGGCAGATTTTAATTTTGTATCATTCATTGTGGTCAGCAAATATAGGTACTCTATGCGTGTATTGTTTATATTTCATTTGCTATATATTATCTATATTTGCATTCTTATTCTTATTTTATAATATTTTTATACTATAAGTAAGGTAATGGCATATTTTATTTTGAAGTTATTATTCAATCCATGGCCAAGTAAGTACCTATAAGTTTTTTTTCGATACGTAGTAAAGACAAATGTCTTTTGTCTGCATTTACTTACTTTTACTGTCTTTTGTCTGCATTTACTTACTTTTACTGTCTTTTGTCTGCATTTACTTAATTTTACTGTCTTTTGTCTGCATTTACTTACTTTTAGTACCCACTATCATACGATATCTTCCTTCATATTTGCATGAAGAATAGCTTACAGTTAACACAAGCACTGTAAAAAGAAAACGAGCTTACGCGCACGGACCGTTATAATAAAATGATCGTATGCTTCTATTCAGATATGAAATTTAATCAATTTGGTTGATTTCATAAGCGCGCCGAGAATCAGGCACGCGTTCGTACAAAAAAACATTGCATTGTCGAGCGGGTATTTTGTTATAAATTTGATTAAAATTCTATCGCTTATGTCCGAGTATCTTGCACGTGCCACAGACTTGCGTATTGAATTCGTTAACTTAATATATTCACAACCCTTTTTTATGAGTGGCGAGAGCAGAAAGTGAGTTTATACGCTTTTTAAAGTACTTATAAATATATATATAAAGCACAGATACTTTTATACGTTCAGCTTTTCGTTACTTCTTTGTGACTTTTAGACATTAAAAGTATTAAATTGAAAAAAAAAACAACTTTATCCATAAGTATCACCGGCGCACGTTACGTTCAAAATTGTAGTGCAGGAAAATACATACATATCTTACTGGTTTATGCAAATAATTTTACAAGATCAATAACGAATAACTTTATTATCAACTAGTCGTAAAGTTTTATCACAGCATAGGTACCTACTTATAAATGGACTTAATGATTTTGTGTGTCAATACGACCCGTGTCTCTTGGTTAAATATTGGCATTATTCAATGCTTGTCACAAGCACCCGTTAAACAGTAAATAAACTAATCAATTATACTAATTTATTCACGTTAAGTGCACTTCTGGTAATTTACTATGGCGTGTACATTAATCGATGGAGGCTCCCTCGCCAGCAGGTGGTCTCGGCTGGTCAACACGCTTTGATATACCGAAACCATCACTCGATCTAATAGAATCAATCATATCCACGTCCCGCCCGCGCGGCCGCCGACAAGAATTTGTCCGACAGTTAACAAAATCTTATTAGTAGAAAACAACCATGAGAACTTGGTACGACAAAAGCATAAAACTCTATATAAGAGTTATCTAAATATTCTTTTTTTATTCAAATTTATTTAAAATCACCAAACGACAATAATATATATAATTTCTTTTAATAATAAGGTCTTATCTAGAAATCGGTGTATATAGGTAGGCACATAGTTATGTGCTCTCAATGTTGACTGCATTTTCAGGAAATCTGGTAGGACACCAGTTAGTTGAAATTGTTGTTTAATCCGGATGCAACAAACTCATTATAAAGATACCTAACTCATTATCGTTCATCCAAAAACAAAAAGAAATGATCATTAAGCTATAACATTAAATGGTGACATTTAGGATTAGTAATAAACGTCATTAAAAAATAACAGCCCTGAAAATATATTAATTTTAAATACAATAACAAAACTGATTAACTTTTGTGGATCGCCGAGCGGCAATGGCCGCTTCGCATCAGCTGGGAGACACGAGCGTGTGCTTTTTAAATTTATATTCAAAAACAAAATAAGCAATGTAACTGTAAACGTCAGTTGAATATACGGCAGAATTATTTAAATGCTACCACATTTACGACAAATATGTGAGCATTTACGCGAAACAAGCGGCATGGGATCGCGTGCAATTCGCATACGACGTAGGCATGGGCGCGCACTGCGATCGAGCAATTATTTTAAACACATTTCAACATACGATGATAATGTCAGCCGCCACCGCAGATAACAAAAAACAACAGCCACTGAAAAATTAGTCCTGCAGCGCGGGGCGCTAGAAAAAACTGTTTCTGCAATTTGGAACAATAACAAGATATTAATTCTATCATATTATCATAGTTTTTATCACGTTTCATACGCAATAAATAATTAGTATGATATAAAGTAATTGCATAATAGCTATAGATTTAACTACAATAATAGCTATAGTTTTAACTACAATAATGGCTATAGTTTTAACTACGAAAATAGTATGAAATTAAAGACAGTAAGGATGAAATAATAGCTACTAAAAACCTACCTAAATCATAATTGAAAATGGACTTAACCGAAGTTGGGAGTTGATTCCTGACTATTTATAAATCAAAGACACATTTATAAGTTAATTTTTGAACATAATAGAAATCACGGTTCGGGGTTTGAGTGTACAAGAACATAGTACATACATGCATGGCTATCAATGAATGTACATACATCTCAACTCTAGAGGCTTAACGTCTATATAGTTTCCAAAAACTTCAGTGTTGCTAATACATTGCTTAGGTACAACAGAGGTTACGTTAGCAATAGTACACATATGAGTAGCTTCGTTAGTCGAGTGTCGAGTCTTGGATTCTCGTGTCAAATACTATTACATTTTTCTGACTTGGGTTTTATAGTTAAAATTTCTAGTGACTTGGAGTCTGTAGTATTCGTGCCCGGCGGTTAGCAATAGTCTCATCCCTATTATATAGTGAGACGTAAACGTAACTGGTGAAACGCGGGAGTGTAGTACACTCCTCTCTCTGCCTCTTCGGAAATTGCGGTCGTGATGTTTCATTTTGGATAATTATCTTTGAAACAAATTATGATATGCATTAAATACCATTAAATGCATTTTGTATCTTATCTATTAAAAAATTTAAGTACTGTTTTGACGTTTATGTGACTTTATCCGATAAATTTGCTATATAATTATGAATATAGTAACGTATGTATTAAATTCTATCAATTTAAACCTAAGTAGGTACTTATAAATTTACAAATTGTGTCACGTAATATAGTTTGGTGTATAATTGTCATTAAAATTGTATGGAAATTGTTGTTCGTTCCACTAATTACAATAAACAAGATAACAACACGAAGTTACTGAATAAATTACATTATGTTGTGAGATGCAAAATCAGATTCCATTTTGATATTGTATTATTTACCTACCATCGAAGTAAGAGGTTGTCGTAAAATATGTTTTTATATTGAAATTTAGCCGACGATGCACTTGAGAAGTTACGGCACCACCTGTAGCTTTAATGACCATGAACCAATTTAACAACTCAGTTTAGCACAGTGTTCCCCATCGAGAACGTTATCGTCTCCTAATCCGGTCTTCGGTGATATCGTAAACCAGAAATGGTCTCGTAAGCGAAACCTGTTTCACAAGCGATCGCACGCACACCCTAGCGTTGTACTAGAGAAAATGCGACCGTCCTGCAGTTCAGACCCTTACATGACGAGACTATAGCAAAGTGAGATTTGTACACTCAATAATATGCTCTATTAATAACGCATTAAAATGGATTATAGGATGAGAAAAATTCTAGCACTTGTTTTGTTTTTATAAGAAGCGAGTGCCATTTAATGTCACGCATGGGCACATAAGGTGTCGCTGGTGCAATTACCGCAATTGGCTCGTTGGCCTCAGAACTAAAGACGCCCATCACGCGTCTGAATATGAATCGTAAGGGTCTCGATACCACTTATGTGTAAAGTGCAACTTCATAAAATGGCCGATCTGTAAGTGAAGTTAAATAGAGTCGTGTGTTGTGATGATTTGCAAAGTGTATTCCGATGATTTGCAATGTAGGTAAATTCAGTATTTTATATCCCCAATATGTTTCGTATATAATGTATTTGTTTTAAGATGACAATATTATTACTACTTACAAATTATGCAATTACATTACAATATTATTAAGCCCACCATTTTGAGAACATTCTAAACCGGAAATAAAATGTTCGTTTCGGAATATATTCATATCAAAAAAATTTGCTAAAATGCAAAGCCCAAAAGAGCATTAGAAAGGCGGCTAACAAAATCAAGGCATGCAGTTATTTTGCTACGAAAGAACCTTAGTCGCTGACGCATTTCAAGTCGGTGGGTGAAACGGAGCAAGAAATAGACCCGTAAACAATAGCTGACATTTTGTTAGTTCGGCACCTTAGAATGAATAGGTACGCTCAGGTTACAAAGTATCCACTATCGGTAAGCCGGAGGCCACCAACGAAACTATTAAACATATTCGGAGTTGCACTTCAATGGCTTTACCTAGTGACCTCTCTTAATAGTATTTAACACGAAATACCCAAAGTTCATTAGACAAGTGATCAAATCCAATAATAGGATACTTCAGTAATTAGCTTTGAGCGTTCGCTGTATAAGCAAGCCGGTTTTGTTCAACACGTATCAACTTCAACCAATTAGGTATATTAATATCTGATCGCTTTTAAACAATATTTTTCTATTCTATACAATTGCCCTATAATATGTTATCCTGAACTATATGACTGCTTTCATTCAGTAGACTGTCTCGTTGCTCGCATGCTTGCCAGCGCGACCACGGACCGAAAGGACCTAAATTTGATCCTCGGGGTCGGATACTATTTTTCTCTCTTGATATTCCTAAGAGTAGCTCGGGGTCTCGATATGTACCCGGTTTATGGCAATAGGCTCATCCGTTGTGGGACAAAAGCGCAATTCGAGAATCGTGGTGGTGTTTGACACTCGTCTGTCTACCTCTGCGTGAAGACATAGGTTTAATGTTACGTATACCTTTTTACTGTTATATTACTATATGGTCACACTATCTAATTACAATTGAATATCACTGAAGTAAAATTGTTCGATAGATAAACGACTAGTTATTATCATACGTTAATTTAGGTTTTTTCATGTTAAGGATAGTAAACAAGCCAGCAAAAGTTACGTATGAATTCTTCGTCCATAGATATCTGCAGCAAATCTATAATAGGACTAGCAATTTAAATCCATGTACTAACAGTAGTTTGTACCTACCTGTAAGGTAATGTACGTAATACGAATACAGTTACTGTATGTTATCGCGGCAAGTATGTAAGGATAGACATATTTGGCACTCAGTGCTCTCTGTCTACCTCGTGCGGGATCTGGCGTGAAGATATATATGTATGTATGTACTGTATGTTAACATGAATGCAAATACCTGCGTTAATCGAAATTAGGTCATAAATACACTGCTGACCCGGAGGACTGTGATAGTATTGATAACTTTTGCATCATCAAATCATCAACCAAGTTAAGCTACCGTTAGTTAAAATTGAAGAATACTTCTTGTGAGATTAGGTACTCGTATTACTGATGCAAAAGATTTTCTGTTGCATTCTACTTTGTAAACCAAACGTTAACTAATGGATAATCTTGATTAAGTTCGATGATATAACACATAAAATATTTCATAGCTTAATAGAGTCTGTCGGTGGGTTACGTGTGTCTATCTGACACGAAGGCACCGAAATTACAGACGCACGCATGCGACGTAACGTGAGTAGCGTACCGGTATTACGCTACGGCCATTTTGGTTGTTAAATTCATATATTTTTTACCTCAAAACCCAACCTTTTTGTATCTAGTGTTACATTCTACGGGAAGCCGGCCGCACCGTGGATTTTACGGACACGTTTTCGTCAAGTCTCATGTTCATGTCATCCATGGTTGTGCCACCAAAAAAAGAAGCACAAACAGAGAGCGCGGCGTGAGGTGTTTATGTAGGGTTTGCAAAAAAATCATAGCAATGATTTTAGTAAGTATACCGTAAAAATATACATTTAGTAATTTCAGAATACAATTTAAACTTAATGTTAAATATAATTTAACAAAGATATTTAAACTATCCAGCTATTTATATACCTATTTATATCCATGATATTATAGAAATTGATAAGCCTTATCAAAGAGGCCAGCATGGTAAGGAAACATTTAAAAAATATCATCCAATTTAAAACTGATGGCGTTACTCTTTTTCAAGGATTATTGTTTTGGATAAAAACGGTAATAAATGAACGCCAATAACAATATAAAGGCCGTATTGAGAAACTGGCGACAATTGATATCATCATTATCATTATCAGCCTTTCGAAATTCACCGCTACATGTAGGCCTCCGATCAGGGGCTTTTTTCCCATAATCCCAACAGTGAACATGCGGGTTGTATAAACAACTGTAAATAATTTTCCTACCACTATTTTCATGTTGTTATAAAGTACGACAGTCCCTCCAACATTACATAAATAGCTTTTAAAGGCAAGGCTAACGTAACTGTAACGGGTCAAACTAATTCTAAACTCATTTACCTAATAGTAGTGCAAAATACTCATACTTAAAAGTTATGTAAAAGTTATATTTATGAATATCTAAGCTTTCGGTCTGGGTCCATTCGTAATACAGTTGTTTATGAATGTTTCTTTGGGTAGATAAATTAATTTAATTGAGATAATAATGGACATTATATGTAATATTTTACCACGCCAGTGAGTCATTTGAACAAGTAATTTCATTATTGGTGCTATTATCCACAACATCAAACAAGTTTAAAATTATGCAGAAGTCATTAAATATTGGTACGCTTAAAGAGTTATAGGATTTATGCATCTTGGATAATAAATTCATACACCTTATGACACGTTGTTACTAAACTTTTTATAGTTAAATGGAGAATATTTACAGTCGTTGGCATTTTTAATTTTCATATGTGCAGCCAAAATATAAGTTGTCTGAATAAGAAAATAATCAGCTACTCCAAATCTTAGTTTTTGATTTACATTGTATACGTTATTAAACACAATATCAAATCATGAATCAACTTTTTAACGACATGCAAGTAATTTGAAAAGTAGCACGAAGATACAAAGCATACGACACTCACAATTAAATACTCATGACAAGGGCTACGTTATTGTATAGTAGTGAGGACATTAGCTCAAAGTAAGATCAAATGCAGTTATTTCCACGGGCATTCGTGACCGCTCCCGGCGGTAGTGATATACGCAATGCGGGAAACGTGTAGCTCCTGACTTATACAAAATTCTTGCCTATTAATTTCAAAGTGAAGTCAATATATTATCTCAGCGTAAGAAAATCAGAGTTACCCTTAACGGGATATAACGGGAAATGGTTACATTAAGGTCATTATTACTTTTCAAGTATTTTTGAATATTTAAGATGGTGCGAAGCGTGTTCGTCAACAAATTTACCTTCGGAAATCAGTCGTTCACGAATCTCCCACGCGAAGATCGTTGGGTTTTCCCTCTTGTACTGCTCAATCTTGGACACCACGGCCGGAGTAGCAACCTTCGGTTTGCTGCCGCCAATCAGCCCAGGAGGTCGGAGCGTGCCTGAAAATCGTAACTCATTAGAAAAGAAACCAATCCAAATGTCTTCGTCTGATAAAAAATTTAGTCCGTACAAATAGGAGCAGTGATGCTTACAAGTTTTTCGTTAAAGTGCGTAAAAACAAATTATAGTTAAAAAGCGACACTTGAACGGTACAAAAACACGCAATGGTAAATCAAATTAAACTCTTTCATAAAAATACCAATAATGGCGGCACGATACCGATTTATGCAATTTCATTGAGCGTTAAACGTGAGTAAATGCCAACTACTTGTCGCAATTTCCAATAACATCAATCAAGATCGTTGCTTTTGATTCTTATTTATATATGTGCAAAGTTTAAAATGTTCGTGCGATGTTAGCTATCGTTGTGTATGTGCGTTCAAATGGAAGGTAAACGTGCTTTCGTGAAAAAATTGATAACCATGGCGTCCGCGCAGAATGACAATGGAAACTGCAAATTAGTGCTAATTATAGATACAATGACATCCACAAAATGAAGCCTGGCTACCTGACATGCATTTATAATATTTTTATACCAGGTAGTTATTTCACTCACATCCTTTAATTCAATTTAAAATAACCGCAAAGATAAAAGCGTTAAGATTACAACTGTATTGAAATTAAATTGATTTTTAACCGTCTAAATACTAATCCGAAATCTATAAATTACCATAACAAACTGATTAGTTGCATTCATTTGCATAAATGAATAAAACTTACAATATTAAAGTAAAATTTAAACAGAAATAAAGGACATAATTTTTATGGATCTCATTGGCATAATTCCTAAATAAATTCATTTGAGCGAGTCTTATTTATTTATAATTCAACGTACGAACGTCTACGGAGTGGAAGTGCGGATAAAAAGTAATGAATTCTGCAATTCCTAAATCAGTTAGATAATGGATGAGTGCGTGCTCCGAGACAATTACATAAAAAGGCATCGCGGCTGCATTCCGGCAGGCGGCCGCACTCGCGGTTTTTACCCGACAACCGCCCTCCATACCGATCACGCTGAATAATTCAACACATTATTTATATTCTCATTTTTGTCAACGCCATTCAGGATAAATTCATACGGGTCTTTATGTCTTGATAAAACTAAAGCTCAACGCCGAAACGGCGCGGACCAGAAAAACCACGGCTCCAGTTTACACGGAGCCGGTCACACGAACCATATACGGCATCATTGTAATAAATTAATAATCTAATATAGATATGGTGATAATTGTGAGCACAACCAACTGGAAAATAGGGACTAAGAGTTAAAATGAGTAACACTTGTACATGAGCAACAGAAGCACGTTAGAAGCTCTAACCCATTCATTTTGTATTCATTTAAAATACAAGATTGTTTCTATCCATGCAACAAATGCAACGCAATCATCCCCAAGTCCAGATAGGATCACGATACCGTATTAGAACGTGCATTCAACGTTACCATTCACTATAATCTATATTTTACTTGAATGATTGAAAATCTATACGGGCGTTTTGTACGCCGCCATAAACGGGCCGCTTGCGCACTGATTGATAGGTAAATTGCAGGAGGCCGGCACACTAATCATTTTGCAGTAATTAAATCGGCTAGGAACGTAATCGCATGACCAGAGCCAATTACCCGCCGTTGCCTAGGCACTGGCGGATCGTGTGAGGTACCACTAAAATTATTATTATTTGCGAGAAATGCAAGCGCGTACTTCCAGTGCGATCTATGCGTACGGTGTTCTCACACCGAAATACTACATATAAACGCGTCTCAAGTACCTACTGTCACACCATTAAGTGGTGCAAATTATCCGATCTAACAGCGATATATAGAACAATAAGATCATCTAACACCCAGCGTTGCGTATCTATCTTAATAGTAGTGAAATGTGAATGACTAACAAAAAGTGACTTTTGATTTTGAGATAATCGACAATTTACGTTTTTATACCCATAAAAACATCTTGCCATTCATAAACCGTAGTAGGTGCGGTTTTTTGTTGTAATTCGCCTTCCAGTAAAGAAAGAAAACAGAAAAAAAGTCTGATAAAACGATTTAGCAATTTCTTACATTAAAGTTTCTCAGATATTGGACTTATTTATCTTTACCCAGAACTTTTTGTTATTTACTGTTAGAATCAGAGAACTCTTATATCGAAGGAAAACAGAACAGAAACTGATTTACTGTCTTTTTACGTACTTAGTTTTTATGAGTTCTACAGTTGAAACTTTTCCGAGAAATAAATGACTGTTTCCGCCAGTTACATAAAATAAAAAATAATAAATGAACACTTATCAAAATCGTTTAGCACTATCCGAGTAATATCTCTCCTTGTATTACACTTTATTGTAATAATATACCTCCTTATAACCGTACGTACTTTCATATGTTCGCAATTATTTAAATAAGGAATCAGTTTGCGTAAAGTAATGAAAATAGAAGCTTGATCGAAGCAGTGTAGATTTAATAACTCCTGAAAAATATATAAGAGAAATGATAACTCAATAATAATGTAATGTAACTTAATATATCTATGTAATAACTCAATAAAAACCCATCTTTCGTCCACCATAAATTTATCTATCTATTAATTAATTTAATTACACTAAACTATTAAAATCAATGTGTACAATTTACAAACTTACACTCAGTATAAAATAACACACATTAACTGACGTCTCTAAAATAAACAAATTAATCATCACTCATTCTAACAAGCGAACGGATAAAAGATATAATACGTATCCAAAGCATCATTTAATAAATTTCCATACAAAAGTCATTTATGAGCGCTTAAAGTCATTACACGGTGCGCCTACAAAGAGGGACAAGCCGGGCACAGAAAGGCCACTGAAAGGTTCGGATCTCCTTGATTAAATTTGTATTAAAGCGAGTCTTTATATTGGCTGGCGCTAACCGCTTAAAAAAGTGTCGAGTCATGGAGCTAATAGATCAGAATCTTTACAGCAAAGTGGTGGTGGCCCCGGTTTATAGAAGTTAATGCAACGCATGTGTTAACGATGCCTGATTCGGTGATTGATCGACTTTTTGTCCGATGTGTAAACCAGACGCCTGCTCCTTCAGAAGCAATTAATAAACCCGACATTTAACTAGATCACGTCTTTTGATAGAGCAATGTGTACTAGCATTTCGGCAATAGGGCAGAAATTTAATAACGGACAAATAGACACTCAATATTAATTGATTTATGGAGTGTTATGGAAAATTTATTAAACAGTCGTTTAGGGAGGCGTTTTCGGGCAGAGTTTTGTTTGTACTTGGGGACTAACTGTGTGCTTCGAATATTTCTACTGCATGTATCGTATACAAATTACTCAATTGTATTTTTAACGATGGTGTGACATAATTACGAACTATTATATATAGTGGAATTATATAAAAAAAACAAGTAAGTATAAGCAAATACATTGCAACATTCATCGCCATCATCAGCCTATTTCAGTCCACGGCTGGACATAGGGTTCCCCTGAGGGGTGATGCCCATACCCATGCTCATGGTGACGACCGCGCCATAGCGCGATCTGCAAGTTGTAGCAATCAGCTGTTTACGAAATGTACACTTCAAATATGGATATCGTAAATATATACCGTACGCTGTATCTATGTAAAACTATGAATAAGGGACCGAAACAAACAGCGTGTAATGGAACCAGCTGCAGTATTCACCACCTTTACGTCTTATGATCATAATTGCACACACTCAACACTAAAATATATCAACGTCTTGCCGAGTAAACATAATAAAGCAATTTTAAAAGAAACAACGTAGTTACAAGAGAAAATAAATAAAAGTCTCTATTCAATAATACACATGACAGACGGTCATTATGAACTTTACAAAGTAATAACACTGGTAAATATACATGCAGTTGCAACAAATACGAACATGTAATAACTTTTGTTGCATAGTTTCAGTTTGAAGTTTATATCTAAATGGTTCAGCACACTACATCGAACTAGAAGTAACAGAAAAAAGTTTCCGCCGCGACCTCCGTGCAATCGGCCGTAGCTCATGTAGAAGGACCGGGTATAGGTTCCAAACTAGACCTAGACCATCCCGAAAAAATAAAAGTATGTTGTCGATACAATTATTATAATATTAATTAAACACGGAAAAGTTTGGAATTTGTTTAATTAACATTGCAGCGAAATTCCTAGCCAAATAATAAAAAGAGCAAGTAAATATTTATAGTTAAAACGAATGTGTACAATTTTTTTTAAGATATTTTTTGAATAGTATTATTGATTATCTTATTTATTTAGTAAAAGTAAACACTTGTAACATTTTTTGTTCATATTTTTAGTTATTGTAGCGCAATGACACAGTCAAGGGGACGGTATGTCACGAATAAATGTTAAAATATTGATATTGTCACCTACCGTATCATTACTGTAAAATCCTTAACTAAAAATACAATTTCGTTCACAACAAAGACCATTAAAAATTCAAATTGGCCTAAAAGAATTGGAGCAGAAAAGAAAAAGCATCGTCCGTGAGGCAAGAATGTCAACCCTGGTAATTCAATTTTGATTATAGGACCAAAGCTTAAATACGGCTTCATTATGTGCCCCGGCGATCCGCGGACAATCTTCTTGCGTAGGTATCATTAGATACAAACTAAATTTTTGTGTATCGAAATAAAATGAGCGGCCAAATATGAAATTAGGCGTTGGTGATTTTCGTTGTTTTGTTACAATAATTCCCTTTTGTCTAGCGTACAATACATTTTTTATAACAATGCATGATTCGTTCAGTAATTATTTTGTCGACAAAAATAATAGACTTGAATATGAGATGTGGAAAAATTATAAACATATTGTAATATATAACGTTAATTGATAAATATAGCCAAGGTACTCGTAGTCATCGATATTGACTACGGTCCTATGGTTTCATTATCTATGGTCCTATTAACTAAGGTAATTAACTATGGTCCTATGGTTTAAATATGAACAAAAATTAGTGAAGTCACTTAAGTTTTCGAGAATATCCTATTTGGTACTTAGATTCAACCATCTTAACAATCCATTAGTTATGTGTTTTCATAGAATGAAAAGGTGAACTGTACAAAATAGTCTATCACGCAATTATGATAAATATTATGAAATAATATCATGCTGGCAGATAACCAATTATGTTCTTCTTCCGTACTGAAGAAAGTGTTGTTTCATTTTTACAAAGGTATAGCAACGCGCGTTTTCCCTCACTGTTAAGCAAAGCAAGCACATTCTTCATAAATTGAAAGGGTTCATAGAATGTGAATCCGTCTGGAGAACGCGGGGAGAGCCTGACATCAAATCATTGGGTTTACCACTACACACACTACACAATAAGTGTTATAAACGGTATATAAATAAGGCTATCAATCACCGATCATTTAATAACTAAGAACTCAGATTAACATCTAACGTAGAGCCGTCAGAGCTGCAGCACACAACCACTCTTATTTATCTTAGATATTTGCACGCCATCACTGTAATCGCTGTACAAATTACTCGCAATTTACAATCCCTTGCGGTACAGGATCATAATTCGATAATGCAATATTTATGCGTGCCCATTTCCACGCAGTCAACGGGGCAGTTGGGCTAGATAATAGCATTTAAAGTAAAACTATGTGTGCCTATGTTATACGTAAGTGGCTGGGCATGACGGCCCTGGGCGGCGTGAGCCAGGCTTCCGTGGGAACCCGACACGTGACGTTACGAAATCACCACGGGCGAAAATTGATTGACAATACGCCACGTTGCACTACTGTACGCATTTTACGTACAACTTATAAGGAATATTCAAATTATTGGATTTTGTAAACGTTTAAAATATTTTCTCTACATTTTATTTTTTTTATGCTGTATAAACAATTTACTGAAAATATTAGAAACCATCGTTTGATGATAATAATGCTAAGGTCTGTCTGCATTTTGTTTATACCCAAAAATTCGGAGGGTATAGTACCTAATAAAATCTGTGATATTAATCATACCCACCATTGATTGAGCGTACCTACTACCTTTTAAATAAAGAATTTCCTACCTCTTCTCACTTATAACGTTTTGTTTAAAATGCATCTTAAATGTGTATAGAAGATCGTCCGGCGGAGATAAGTGTCACGGTCGTGACTAATTACTTTATTTTCTTTTAGCAGACATGAGTAAGATCGACGTAAAAATGCGCGTGGAATGATTACACAGCGGCGTCTGGAGCACGCACCGCTGGTTTCGAGAACGTCCTTTCACGACTCCTGGGCAAACACAAAATATGCATGCGTGCTAATTGCATGTTCCTCTACGTCTAATTCCTCGAATTAACTGGATATTGAAAGGGTGTAGCAATGTATCCGCCTCACGCTTCGCTTACAACCACCTATAGAATTATGTCGCGCTAATTATCTAAGTATTTTGTTCACACTGGTTGCACAGACGTGGAAATTGGTATGAATAATACAGGTGCCAGTCTCGCTTCTAAAATACTTGCAATTACTTTCACAACGAAAATCGTTCCGTGTTGTACTTATTATGAAATGTACTTAGTATTAAATACACAGGTGTTGTCGCTATTGTCATTTATTTGATAGTTATATTTGATACGTTTTTCAAAACTGATGCTGTCAACATTCTCTACTGTTAAACCCAGAGGAATGACTTTAGTAATTCCATCTCATGTTTTTTATGTGAAGGAAATAGTAGATGTTAGCTGAAATTTTAAGTAGTCGCTGTCATATTTCAACATTGGCAGCCAACTTCAAAAATAACTATAGGAGTAGAACTATTACTGATTGCCCAGTGACAACCCACCCTATTATTATAGAAAGGAAATGTAGGTATAAATAATATTAACCTAAGCTAAAACCTAATATAATCTAAAAAACATTAAACTTGTTATAATATTCAAGACAAATATTTTATTTCCTTTTACGATCTTTTCATTCGTTTTATAATTTTACTTTTACAAAAGCAAAAGCACAAATCAACAAGTTCAGAGATTCAGATCGCAATACTAAAACAACCAATAATTACAAAGGATGCGGTCGATAAACGATTATTGATGTGAATAGTCACTGATACTCAGATAGTATTGACATCGGATAGGATAAGGATGGAGTAGCGATGCCATTTTTCGATGGGACTTTCCTTTTTTAATAAATACCTAAAGTAATTTCAATAATAAATAAATTAAAAAACACTTTTTTTTTCTTTACACTGGCCATTCTAGGGCCAAATAGATGCTTTGCATTTAAAAATGTTATTTTAAATCAGGTGAACGCAGCGTATGGATCGACATTTTCCCACATTGGCTTCCGAGTTGGCAACACTACGGCGAACGCTCGCGGCGTTGCCGGGACCCGCCGACTCCGCAGTCCAGTGGCTTATAATTAACACGCTGCAAGTTTTATGAATCGATTAGGATCTAAGCTTTCGTCAATAACAGTGCTCGTCGCGCCACGCTTTGCCGATGGCTTATCGCTGATTAATAGCAATTGAGATTTTTCTCACAAGCGTGTTATTAGGTCCGCGCTAAACACAGCTCCTCGACCGCGACGCTTTCGACAAATCGCCGATGCTCTTCTGATTCAGCGATATCGTTTATTTATATATTACAATTTGAATAATTCTTGTTTAGTAGCCCTGAGTCACGTTTAATTTGATATGGTATTCTATAATTCAATGGTATTCAAGCCGAGGACAGGGCGCGATGGCGCTCTTTGGGGAGGCCTATGTCCAGCAGTGGACTGATAGGCTGATGATGATGATTCTATAATTTGTATTACTCAACAGTACTAATACATAAAAACCGTGAATAATATAAGTTACATTAATACGCCCGTTGCTGAAAAACGTACACTTGATTCTAATATTATTATTATTACATTATTTGTAGATATGATAATCGTTCCGTTAAAAAATAAACAACACAATTACTTATATCGATATTTAAGGGTAGTCAATCTTGCAAGGCTATTTCGCTTTGAATAAATAATACTACTTTATGTATTACAACAATTGTCACAACACGCGATCCTTGTGGTGGTATAATATCTCGATTCAAAATTACAATGACAATAAGAGCCAACTCACATTACTCTTCCGTTATTCTCAGCCTACACGTTGCACGAGATGAAAACCGACAAGTTCAATGTTAATGTTCAGCTTTGTAAAATGTGCATTATATATTTCCTTGTTTTGTTCAATTGTAAAACTGATTTTCAAAGTTTTTAACATCTTCAGATATAATATGAACTGTAAGCGGAAGATTACTATATATCTTAATTAATTATTATTTATCTCTTCTGCACTACTCTCACCCACCTACTCCTCTGGGGAGTATAAGCGTGAGGGTAAAATAAACTTTAGTATTTATGACACCTGTCACAATATTGTCACCGTCATCAAGGGTTGACTACATACATAGATACATATACAATTACAAAATAGGGCAAATGAATAAATAGAACAAACAAAGAAATGTGCAACTAACCTAATAATTTGGTGACCGCGCCCTGTTGCGAGAGCACGTGGTGGGCTATGTCGTAATGTCGCAGGCCGAAGCGCGACAACTCCAGCAGTCTCTGCTGCGACAGCAAAGACGACAGCGGGTGTGACGCCGCGCCCGGATACAGCGGAGTGCCCGA
>DWTO01000101.1:0-27936 GCA_018244755.1 Jemadia pseudognetus
AAGGTGGGTGTGTACTACACTCCTCTGCCTACCTCTTATGGTTTACTTACTACAAGTACTAAATTTAGTTGTCATGTAATTGTGCCTTTTCAAAAAAACAATCCGCCCCTATGCCTAGCAACGACTTTCTGGCTGGTGTGTAGATGTTTAAGTTTTATCTGAGGTAGAAGGCTGATAGGACTGTCTGATTGTAAAAAGCTATAAAACTGTTATTGGTAACAATTCATAAGCAAAATGTACCTATTATGTTGGGTTATTAGACAGAATATGTGAATAAAGAAATGCAAATTTTGAGAACAAAGTAAATGAAGAAATACAGATTTTGTGAACAGTTAATTTAAAAATACAGGTGTTGATCTAAGCTGTGAACACACATTGATGTAAACAATTAGATGTAGTGGCCACAAGTTTCATATATTTGAGAAGAACGAAAATTTAATTACAAACCGGTGTATAGTGAGGAAATTAAATGTATCTGAATGTTTTATTTACTTTAAATTCATGAGTGACCTTCATTCGTTTCTCTTTGTTACAAAAGGACTTTAAAACTTCTGAAAAATAAAAGTACTTATAAGCCTAGTAGTTTAGGAGTTAACTTTCCAGTCCAGGGTTCTGAGTTATATATTATAATATATTTGAGGCGGATCTATTTCTTTACTAATATGTTTTTAAGAATATAACACTTATTGTAATTAACTGAACATCTTAGAATCCCTTATAATGTTTTATGAAAAAATTACCAGACCAAGAATGTATTTGTGATTAGTTTTTCAAATTTGTTTTTTTTCTCATTCCAGGCGCTACGATGCGGTGTCAGTGATCTCACATCCCGGGCGTGACGAGCGCCTGCTGTGCAAAATGACATCGGAGCGAGCCATACCCCACTTGCGCGATATCTTCGGCCTCAACCAGCAGTACGACGGCAAGTCCTTCGACGAAAACGATGACAAGACAAAGAAGACGACCAAGAAAAAGAAGGAGGACTACCGCTCCTACGGGAACGGCGACGTCAAGACTCTTGAGAGGCATCTCAGTATGAAGAAGACTATACGCAAGAAGATCATGCGCGATCTTCAGCAGGCGTTCGTTGAAGACCCTAACGAGTTTAAGGTCGAGAATACGAGCCCGGAGAAACTGAAGGCGGAGCTCAGCGCGGAGGCTGTGAAGATAGAGAAGAATGTCCGTAAGAACGATCCGACATTCTTGGACATGCTGCGAGGGGAGACGAGGGGCGAGGAGGCGCGGGAGGAGATACCGCCCGCGGAGAAGACCAGCTTCTGGCGGCGTCTCACGATGAAGAACAAGAATAAAAGATAAACGCTGCAGCGCATAGTTACTCCGTTTTTATTCCAATCGGCTACGCTACTCTCCGACTGCTTCTGTACTATATCTTCGTGAGCGAAAGGGTGGGATACCCTAGTTTATGAATTTCCCTCTACACCCTTCACGCCACACTTTCTCTTACGACGATACTATTATTAGGTATATGACTTTTGAACGTTATTATTATGTTACTAGGCGAATTAGTACTGTCGATTAATAATAATACAGTAATTTAAATATATACAGTGTAATACTTTAACATTTATACGCGTATTATGAAAAATCGACTGAATCAAGCCGTACATTGACCAATACGTTATGAGATAGCTAGTTTTGAGGTTGGTCGTATAAAACATTGTGACAGACGCAAGATGGACATTTGTAATTGTTTAGATCTCTTTAGTTTTTTTTTTTCTGTAACGGCATGAGGATACTCCGGGATGGTGACATTCGTTTAGGAATCATAAATTTAATTAAGAAAATGTCACAGATAATCACACATAAGCAAATTGTTGTTAAAAAAATACATCGTTTAAATGTTATTAAATATCACAGGAAGCATAAACTATCAAGACTGAATCATCATTAGTTTCGTGAACTTTGTTTTTTATTATCGCGCAATACGCGCCAAATAAGATCCGGAATGAAGTGCATTATTATAATGCGAATTTCCTTTATTTGCCCCGTTGCTTGGCTACAATAATACGCGTTGCACAGGTTTAACAAAACTAAGGAACTATGTTCACAAAAATAAATATTAATCGTCACTTTAAGCTTCAAAATACTTATGAATCATACTTTGTTGTTATAACTTTTTCCAAAAAAAAATCATTTTTATTTCACAACTATTGGGGCACAAAATGTAATGATTAAAAATAAAATTATAGCAGTTTCAAAATCATCAAAGTTTCATGAATATAGTGCGCTGATCAGTCGTTAACCTTCTTTTTAAAGAAATGTTTTTTAATGAATTTGAATGAAATAAATTCTGCAGTGCCGGGTTGCCGTTGTAGGTTGTATGTTCTATGATACAAAAGCTATTGTTTTTTATTAGAAAATATATTTCTCGTTTGTAAAACATTTTATACCTTTTACGTACCTATCTACCTATACCTATTTTACGTACCTTATAAGCCAAATTTATTAGAATTTTTATTTGACCGACAAGAAGTATTTTTTCAATTTATCAAAATGAACATTAGAAAAATGTGTTCTGTGACATTTTTTTCGTTAAAAAAATGCTTTTACGGAGAACGCGAGAATATGAAAACTTTTTGTAGAATATTTTATAGTATACGGAAAATGTTCTTCATGTTGTCTTTTAAAGTTTTATCAAGATTTTTTACATATAATTATAGTATTGATATATTGCTTACACTTTACATTTTACACTGAACATTTCATACGCCCAACTAACAGTTTTTATCAGTAATCAGAAACCTTGGTGCTCAGTTTTTACAAGTAAAATCAAATCACCAATCATTGAAACTTTTTAAAATCCGTTTTCTGAGACTGACGTAACTTACTACATACAGTACCTATACTGTTTTTATGAATGTTTTTTGTAAAGTTTTTTATAATAACTTTGATAACGCATAATACGAAGCGTGTAATATTTTGAAATAAGCATAATACTTCGTTCTAAGGAAATGTTCTACGTGAAATTTGTTCCATTAGACTTAGATATTAAGGTTGTATCGCGCTTGTTAATAAATTGTAACTGTCAAAAATATTCGGGTATCATTATACATAATTTTGTATTTAATGAAATCGAAATCCCAAATACTAAATGATCGGTTAAATTTTATTAACAAGTTGTAAAACAGGTTATATTTCTGTGTGAACGGAGTAAGGTGAATAAATCCTCAGCCATTGTTACTTTTAATATAAAAAAATATCTCGTTCTACATGTGATGTAACTTAAGTCGACAAGTTAGCGTAAGTGTGCGTAGTAGGTATATACCTAGGTTATATTACGTAAGTCATACCTAATGAGGGCTACCATTTGATCTTACAGGGGGCGCTAGTAGTAAATAAAAACGTCACGTCCCCAGCACTTTGGCGACAAGAACTTGCTCTTTATATTATTACTAATTTAATCGGTAACAATTGTGTTTTATGGAAAATATAGATTTTAAACGCGGAATTATATTTATTGTTTGGTCTTGACCATGACTGCATAAGTTCATTAACATGCATACAAAAATATACGTACATATTTATGTGATTTGGAAAACGATTACTTAGATTACCAGTAGCGAAATCTAGCGACAAAATAAAGCCTGGTAGCCCTCTTAGTGTAATTAGGCTCGTGGCAATTCCTTGTTGTGACAATTTATGATTATAATGCAATATTAAATAATTTTACACATTTATTCCGTGTTTTATTTTCTTATCTAATAAATATCCTGTAATTATTACCTACGCTTAAAATACCTAAGTCCTCATGAACATCAGTTTCATTATCGAAACAGAAGCGAGTTAATCTATGTAAGTAGAAAACTAAGTTCATCCGCTTGCATTGCAATATACATATTATATAGAAATGAAATTGATGATCTTTTGTAAGAGACAACAAAGATTGTGTTACTACAACTCAGTTATCACGAAAGCTTTTACTTTTGATCGGTTGTATAATTTTATTATAACAATTGAATAATCTCAATAAGACATTCGTATTATCGACATGACACAAAATCATATGCAACGTCCTCTATTGTATTATTCAATAATAAATATATACGTATTACCCGTTGTAATTCTGACAAGGACCAAAAGATGGCACTGTTGACTATTATTGATGTAAATGAACGAGTGAAGATTACAGAATTTGACAATGAAACGTAATAGGTTACACGATAATTCTGCTAATGGTCAAGTGATCTTCTCTATAATAAAAAGCATATTAACATGAACAATGATGTATACGGTTATTGTTTGTTATAAAATTAACAAACAAACAGGCTAGGTATGAATAATGCGCTATTTGAGGCGGTTATTTTGGCTGAGTCATGTTTTTACAGGTACAAAGGCATTGAACAAAATTTACATATCGCTTGGTAGGTACCCGATTAAAATATCTTAAATTATTTTGACTAACCAAAAGTTTCTTAGGAAGTTACTGCATGTACAATGTCCTAATATTACCTTAAATTTTAATAAGTACATTTTATGTGCTTTGTGATATTTAATCATAAATGCATATTTTGTAAAGAGGTGCGCGCCAGCATATGAATTGAATTCGGACTCCCGGAGTAAGAGGTCGAATTATAAACCACTAGGCTATAACTGCTATTTATGTAAAGTGATACATACCTCATCTACATACATATAGTCACCATGAAATTTCATACACACCGCTGGTGGGCTTCATACACTTTATTTTAATTATTTAGGATTGTATAAGTAGCAGGATCACATACATAGGTATACTAAATAATGTACTATTAACTTCCTAAAGTACTAAAGTAGGTACTTTCAACCGTAAATATTAGTCTTCAGAACGTTAATTTCAGTATCATATTTTTATATTATGTGAATTTGTATCTTGGAAGGGGTCCTAAATATTTCTAATAAATAACCATTCCATTTATTGAGTTTTCGGTTTACCTACTTCTCGAGGCTATTAATAATTAAGACATTCTGTTTGTCAATAACTTTACGTGTTCTTTATATACTTTTCCAAGGCAAGGCATACAACAAAACATTATCCAATTGCTTTGTAAACAAAACAGTTTTATTATGCTCTTGTTATTGTGAATAAATAAGTACAACATCAGTATAAATTTAGAGTTTTCTATCTTTTGTTACCTATTTAAGTTTTTATTTTTCTTAAATTCTTGTATCCGCGAGCAACTTCGCGCGTCAATTGCTGAAGAAGCCAATCAGATACGATTACACGTAATCGTATACCAAATGCATGTTCTTTCTCTTTTCATCAATGAGACATTTTCACTTCTCGCGCGCTTACGACTCACCTACTCTATCTATAATATCTCTATGCACATTGCTCACTACCATTTTGTTGTACAAAGCACAATTCGTAACAAACCCTACACTGTAAATTTACTTGTGATTAACGTAAGTATCTACATACATGTGACTACGAGTATTTGAACATTAAATTGAAATTAATGTTGCATGTGTATCTTAAGGCTCGTTATATGGCAATTATGGCATTAATTTTATATGACTGCCATATTTTCTTTCTAACGTTCATCATTTCCTACTTTGCGTTTTATCGTTTTGTTTTAAGTTCTATCTGTTCTGTTTTGATTTTAATCTATTCAATCATAACCTACCCATATTGCAACCGAAAATAATTGTCGAAGCATATCAGATCTCTTCGCCTATTCTATAGAACAGACATCTGTTAAATGTTATTTCCTATTTGGAATTAATTTATCCTATTTATACCGAACACAATCATGTAAATGTTGCCAAGAAGAGAAAAAGACATCAGATCTCATGTCGAGTCAAGCTTATTACTTTGCACGCTCAACTTCACAAATTTTAGGTACGCTTTAGTTAAAATATGTGCCGTTACGTTTCGCTTGGCTGTGCCCCAGATTATGGTCCAAGAGCAGCAGCTTTTCCTAGTACGAGTGGCCGACCTCGTGCGATGCTGTTTTTCACTCCCTCTCTAGGCGCCGTTTGGAAGTTAGTCTCTTTAAGTATCTTTCAATAATATATAAGTATGTTAGTGTTGCCACATTTTAAGAACGCTACTGACTGGCCCGTGTCTTCACGAGCAAGAGGAGCCCGTGCAGGAGGCGGAAAATATTCCGTTACTCCTATTTTTCTCAATATCCAATATATTTTACTGGTTACTGAAGCAAACTTTGTGACATACCTCTTAAAGTAGGTAATTGTGATTTTACTATATATTACCTCGGGCTGCAATGAATATTCAAAAGTAATTATTAGGTATCTATTGTCTCCTATTTGTTCCTCATTTACACAAAAACAAATCTGTGGTTTTCTGTTTGTACATAAATTTTAAACCAATGAAATGTTGTGTTGTGTATCATTTTATTGTCACTTAAACTAGGGAAGGTAGAGGTTAATAAAACAACAGGCATACAAAAATCATTTATTGTAGTTTTGTTTGCTGTAGACGTAGTAAATAAAACGACAGAATAGGGTTTCGTAAAGTTTATTTATTTATTAGATATTATTTGCTTTTTAGATTTTGGTACTATTACTTTTACACCAATTTAATACGACTGCAAACGAAAAGATAAATGAATGCAAATATAAAATAATAAATTACATTTATACATAAAAAATCAATAATAAAAAGGTAACCCACTTTTAAAATTAGTAAATACATATTTTGACAAGTGGTATAGAAAATAAAATAGACATACATGTGTTACAATAATAATAATAAATTTTGAATTATAAACGTCATAAAAAATATTTGAAAAACAAATTAACAACGTAACTGTAAGAGAAAGCAGTCGTATTAAAAAAATTACTTTTATTTTGGTACCACCGCTTCGGAAGGTGTTCTGGCTATGGAGAAGAAGCGGCGCAAGAAACTCCACAACAACACCACTAATTATAATTATTATTTAGGCAATACATTACGACAAATTTCATTTCGGTTTACATCCAATTTGACATGTTTAATTACAAATAATTATAAACCACACATATGGTGGAATGGAGACGAAGTTCAAATATTCAAGACAACGAAGTTCAAATTCAAAATATTCTATTTTTGTATATTACATGTAGCTACTGTTGAAAAATTGACAATATTTTTTTTGTAAATATGCCACCGCTACGTAGGAACGTACGAACGTACGTACGTACGGAAGGTACGTACGAAGAGGCGGCGTAGGAAACTTCACAACGACACTTATTTATATAAACAATCGAATGCCTAATGTGTTTTGATGGTCGTATGAAAATAATTCCTCATAAAAATACTTTGTAGACAGTATGATTCAATTTATCAACTTTATTTCATAAGTGCCACAGACGGGCATGGCGGCATATAGAATACATATTTAATAATTAAAATTTGTTTTTAATCACTTAGTAAAAATCTTAAAAGAAATGCTTGTTTGAATTGAATTGAACAGAATTGAATTGAGTGAATTGCTGAAATGAGAAATATTATATGCCGTTTTATTACATCTATATAAACGTATATAAAAATATGTAATTAAGAATTATATCCATATACGTATATATATTTATAGTACGTATATCTAATAATTGTGTATACTACCTGTTAATAATAAGTACCATTATTTTAATATTCATTGAAATGAAATTATGTATAGCGAATAATGAAATATTAATTATACTAAAGATAAATTAATTATTAATGTGCGAACATTAATTACGTAAGATAAAATAATTAATTATTGTTTATTAACTATATTATCTTAATCATACAGTAAACAGAAACTACTTATGGACAACAATGAAGACGAACAGAAATTTTTACTTAACCATATTTAACCTATTCCTTAAGAAATAACAAGTGGAATGTGTCTGTGTTGTACGTGTTTGTATATTAATTTAAAATAAAGATGGAGAATATTTTAAAATGTTTATTAAATAAAATATACAAAAAATTAAAACTTGTTAGATAAAGTTAAAAACAAAAGCATCAAGATAGTAGAAAAACTGATAATGCTAAGCATAAGCTTTGTTTGTACTCGTAAATTGAACACTAGTTCAATTATTGTATTGTTGAGTTTTTACTCAACTCTACAATTCGTTATACACTCTCTTTGAAATAACTGATACCCTCCCTCAAACTTATGAGTACATTAGTAATGTCAACAAATGTTACAATGATAGGTACTCATGTAATTACATATAAAAATTAATGTGGTTTTTATGACCGTCAAATCCGATGAAAGCTGCCGACACAAAATCTTTTGGAATTAAGAAGCTGAAGGAAACTACGTAGTAGTCGTGAATAGTGAATTAAATGCGCATAAAGTAATTCATCACTGAATTCGCTTTTTTCGATTCTAACCTACATTTTAATAGCGAAGTAAAAATTGTCTTACGAATTGGACAACCGTATGAAAATGGGCATCTATCTAATAATTGATAAATAAAAACTTTTGGAAAGCAGGTTGCTGTTGTGTTAATTATCGATTATACAGTTAAATGCAGAAATATAAAGTAATATAATTTATTTTATCATTGTGATAATGAACAATAAAAGAACGAGAAACAATCAAACGAAAGTGCACTAAAATTCGACGTTAACTGAATTTCTACAAGGGTCAGTAAACGAATGTCAATCCGGGTAATTCAAATATCTTAGAAAAGTATAATAATTAATAATGTCTTATTGCAGTTTCCAAAATCAATAAGAAACCTAAAGGGATGAAAAAAAAATCTGTCTACATTTGGGCAGAATAGTCTACGTCTAATATTTATCAGTCCTAGTTGGTAGTTCATGTTATCAACTTGGTTAGGAAGCCAAAACCAAAAAAAAAATGCAAGTGGAAACACTAGATCTCCTCAACCTATTTAGAGAAGTGGTCTTTGTTACTAATTAGTGTGGTGAAATCCACAAACATGAACGGCTATCATGAGCAAAATCTGCAGGGCAGGCTACAAAAAGCACTCGTTGGCAATAGGATCAGTGAATACTTGGATAAAGCATTGAGAATTAAAACTGCTTACGTGAAAGATGATGAGCGTTAATAAGGTATTCGGATTATAACAGACAAGGCACAACATCAGAATGCAATGTTCATATATATGCCGTGGTTCTAACGATACAGGCATGCTACGTGATATTTAATTCTTCATACTGAGTGTATTTTATATTACACAACATGCTGTTCCAATGGGGGTAATAATTGGCCGGATTCCATTACTGCCTGCTTAAAAGCATGAGAACATTCAGCCGGAGCAGGAAATAAAACGTGTTTATCATATATCATAAATTGTAGTAGTAATTCTGGTGTATTATAAATTATCTATATCAAAACTATTATCACACATAAAGCGTCTATAAGAGGAAGCTAGGTTGAGGAGGTTTCCGCAAAAAGTACGAGTAAGTATCCAAATAGAAAAGCTATTGGAAACAGAAATGGAAAAATGATTCTATTTCACGACGAACATACTCTAGTAAGTTGTGAATCTTACGGCCAATAAACTGCAATAGTGTAGTAGCAAATAGCATAGTGAAGTTTGCAGTGTGGTAAAGGATTAGAAAATGTCTAGTTGATCAACATTCATTAAGAGGGTGTGGTTAAATAGTAAGACTCGGCTTAATATGTCCCGTCAACAGAAAACAGCATCACAAAAGTTAACATAACATAGCCACGCTCATAGCAAGACCCTAAAAAGGTAAAATTAAATGAAAACTTGTGTGCACAGCGTATTATCCAAAGTAGTAAAAAAATTATGCGGGCAATGTATACGGCTTGGCTTAAAATTTTTCATTCACAGAATAAGCCTAACAAACATTAAAGTAATATGACTACCTACATAACTTGCATGGTTCCAAACTAGTGAAATTCAAGGAAAACTCGTGTGCAGCACGTTATTGTCAAACGTAATGTGACGTGTAAAAAACCATTTGTGTCAGTATGAATTTGGTTTGGCTTAATATCTTTGAAGCAAAAATTAAGTCTAAAAGATGTGAGATAGCGACATTCACAGCAAAGCCCCAAAATACATACTTAGTAGGATTACAATGGAATACACGAGTACGTTGTTAGCTTAAATAGTAATTTAATGTGTTTCAAAGGATTTGCTTTCAAGATGAATTTGGGAAGCTTTGTAATTTGTTAGTGTTGACAGTTAAAAGACGAGTGTCAGCATGGAGTCTGAAATATTTAAAAAAATCACATAGTGTGACGTGAAAAAATGTGTATTTTTTTTAGGTAAAACAAAAAATCTGTGATATTAGCGTGATGTCGAATTCACGGAATTAGTAGCTCAAAAGGCGTCATTAGCGTCGTTTGTTAAAATTAGCGGTTTATAAGTGGCACTCAAAACTTTTTGAAAGCACTGCTAATTATATGTAGGGATTACACAAACCTAAAACGCCCAAAGGGCTCTTAAAAACCCTTAAAAGGCTTAGGATGTCCTGCAAGTAGTTGAAAATTAGGAAAATGTATTCTCTAGCTAACGGACGAAAAGACACAAAGACTTTTATACCGTAGTTTATTCAAACGTTTTGCCGGTTCCATGTCATAGACGTAGCATACTGTGTCATAAATGTCTACTTTTCCATTTTCCAGGTGTAAAACTAACCATCACACTGTCTTTGACCACATTCAACAAATTAAAAGTAAAATTCATTAGTCAATTTCAACACTGAGAAATTATTGACATTATTGCTAACTTGACGACATAAGCTAGCCAAGGACCAGAAAAGATTACAAATCCGATTTTTAATATTCAATTAAAGAAAAACACAAGTAGAACAATTAAGATTGATGATTATGCTACATTACGAGTAGGCAAGTTATAAGTTTTGGTCCTGAAAGGAGCTGCAACGATAGCAGGCAGAGGGAGACAGTTATTATAGCAAACAGTTAATTTTAAAATAAAGAGAATAGGGAGTATTAAGGCAAAAGATTTATATTTCTTAGCGTAACAGCTTATATTAGTTGCTTTGGTGAGTATCTGTATTTATTTGGATGCGAGGCAAAAACGCAGTACATTGCAGAGGGTAGACAGACAAGTTTAGTACGAAACTCCAAGAATGTGCCCACATAAACGGCCTGCAAAGAAAATCAGGATACTGGACGGCGGTAGTTGTCAATTCCAAAACAGTCATAGTCAAGACAAAATCCACCTAACTATATCGGAAAAAGAGTCAAAAACATGAGTTTTTTTGTAGTGAATATATGAAAGGATATCGTAATTTTTATATGTACTACAAAAAATCATTTCGCCTCCAATCTAACGATATAATATCCACGTAACCCGTTCTTTCGCACCAAAATTACTGTCATAAATGCTTACTGTCTAAGATTTAAAACTTGATCAATTATGAGACTAACGTTTACATGAAAGGCATTTTATTTCGCTTTCAAACACTTAAAATACAATATATCAACATCAATTATCAAAACGAAATGAAACAATTGAATTATACATAGCTTCAGAACGAATGGAATTATTTAAGCCTAGGTTACCAAAATAGGTTACAAATACATTCTGCTTTTAAAAGCTTAAACATATTAGGGAGAGTTAAGTGTGATGGTTCAAGAGAGAGAAATGAGATGGTTAGATTTTAAGATTATATGTGATTTAAAAATCCAATTATAGGATTTAAAGATTCACAGCAATAATACTAAGATTAAACGTCAAAGCAACCGCTTCTAGTCGATTGGCACACTTTACGTAAGTTATATAAAATACCCGGATTGAACAGAAGCTCTTGTAGCTCACAGCTTCCCATAAGTAAGCGAGACACTCACATCTGTGCCTATTCTTATGAATGAATGTAAGAAAATCCTCAATCACTCAGCAATATTTACCGAAGAATAGTTATTCCAATAAGAGTTGCTTCGTGTCGGATGGAACTGGGAAATTTTGTGAAATATTTTAATTAAAAATACTTTATATTGATGCGTATAAATCAATATTCAAAAACGATAAGTCATAATCATGTTCATTATTGGTATGATTTCGTTTTAATTAAACACAACTACAGGGTACAAATTGATGTAAAAAAATTATATACCACATGTAGCCCATTATTTAAGTATGGGATATACTGGTATTGCGTATATCAGTTGTTCTTTCACAGTTCATTTCCTACTCGTTGTTTGTTCCTTATAGCTTCAACTTATACAAAGACCGGGGTATTACATTTTGCTACGACAGAATTCGACGGCAACGAACGGATTTTTGGATACTTTAATCCGTAATAGAAATGACTTTTAATTCTTCTGGAAAACTTGTGCATAACTATATTATCAATAGAAGTTGCTTCAACAGATGTATAGGTAATACGTGAATTTTAGTCTCGATCCTTGTATTCTGTTATACAAAGAATTTATAGGAGGCTTAAATTAAATTCTATTGAGCGTTTCATATCTTTTAAATGTATTTTTCTATGAACTTGAACTTTATCTATGATCTTTCAACAATTCACATGGATTTGGTTAAAGAAGTCAATATTTTAAACGTTATATTTAGTGTAAAAATTAGACATGGAAAATTTTCAGTATTTTTCTTAAATCCACAAAATTACCTACATTTTGCTATTAACAAATGAACCCTGCACTGCACCAACTTTCCAAACACCTACATCGCTTATCTGAAAATTAAGTATGGGAACACTGGTTTTGGATTAAAACAAAGGAAAAACTTACTATCTAAGATATTTTAATCTATATTTATTTTCTATATGCACATATTTTCATTAATTAATGTGATAAATCAATATTAATAAAAAATACCTTTTCAATTCTAAACAGCTGATTCGATCCTCGACTAGTTTACTAGCGACTAAATTGTTTTTTTTTCTCTTTGGTTGCTTATAAATTATGACTGATTTTAAACCTGCACCTGCCCGGGCCTCGACTCGTTGAAGATTTAACTGGTCTGCAGAATAAGTGTATCACAAATAATTAGTTATTGAACAATGAGTAATATTAAGAAAAATATTTTTTTTCAGAACCCTATAAATAAATTTCGTTCATAAAGATAACTTTTAAAAAATTCATTAGAACATTACATTCTAAGAAGAAATATAAGTCCCACACTAAGGTATCATGCGAGCATGATTTATATTCAAATTGCTGGATGTACCTCTAAATTCATCCACCTACTGTTAGTGTATAGTGAATATTGTAGTCATCAATGATGGCTACAAATTGAACAATAAAAGGTGTAATAATAGAGATTAAAAAGACAAATATTGAATTGATAAAGTTTTAAACTTAACGTACCATTACTTTAGACATACTAAAGTGGGTTCATTGCCTTGAAAATGAACGCGATAAAAAATTGGAAATATAATTGTATTCGAAATTTAAAGACAAATATCTTCCTTCTACTCTATAAATTAATAATCATTATTTTTAATTGATAAAGTGTATAAAATAAAGAATGTTTTATACCCAAATGTTTTGTTTTATACCTTTGTTTTTATTAGGGAAAAAATCCTATATAGACGTTGTTGCGAAGATGTACCCTCGGAATATAGCAAACCGATATGAATGATTTGCTCTGATGTTTTTACTAAGGTCATCAACAGAGCAGTTGACGATTTTTAAACTCCGTTATAAACCCTGCCACGGCTGCATTGTGTCGGTATCACGACTAAACACGGGTCTGTTGAGAAAGCGTTGAAATCACATACAATTAATACATTTATATAAACAAATATTATTATTTAATGTAACTGAAAAACTAAACTGACTTGTAAAATTGATTTTAAAATTATCATCGTTAATTATGGTAACTCTATCACACGCGTAATGTATTCAGTGTTAGTGAAAATAAATGATAATTTATATGATTATTTAAAAATAATAATAATACCTTATGCACAGATACAATAGTTCCGTAATGGCAACGTGATTTGGGGACAAGTAAGCGCACGCCTAGCAGCTAACTTTATTTGGCTTTGTACTAGATTCCATATTCGAATGTCATTTATCCGGTTTATTTTTTATGCCATTATTATCGACACGGGAATTTATTGGATTTATTGGAGTGCCGTTGCCATTGATAAAAATCAAAACACGAACGAAATGAAACTCCTGTAATAAAGACAATATTTCCTTCAGAATAAAGAAAAAGGTAAGGGGTCTTATGACCGCCTTAAGTTGGTAGTGTTGTGTTACTTTATATTGTTGTGACGTATTTGAGTAGTGTCACATTAATTAAACGTACATATATCTAAATATTACTAATAATAATTAAGTAAATATCAGACGGCTGTAAAACTACTTTACGTTAGCATAAATATAACTATGGATTTTAAAATCTAATGCTAGTCAATAATTATACATTATTAAACATTACTAATGTTAATAATTAAAGCTAATAAAATGTAATGAAATCATATTAGTATTTATATAATATTAAAATAGTAATTTATTAATTATCGACTGAATGAGATTAAATGAATGATCTATATTTATGTGAATGTATGTATATATATGTACATTTATGTATTAAAGATAAATAATATTGCGTAGGTTACTGCAATGCTGAAAAAAATAACATCAATTATAATTTTTTTATAAACACAATGTGTTTTCCCTTTACCTATTAAAGTGTAGAGTTCAACATTTTATGACTACAAAATGCAAGTTTAAATATCAATACATCGTAACTATGACACAAAACACGTCATACTTATGAGTACGTTTAAACTTTTATTATTATGAAATTATACCAAATGTTAAAGATCCATTTACAGATTAAATAACGACATTCACAATTTAATAAGTAAAGGAGTCTATAGCCAACATCTTCCAAAACGTTTAATAAAAATATTAGCATAATTTTAGCAATTAATATATTTTTACATGACAATTAAAAGGGATAATTTTTTATATTTATGTAGAAGGCAATGGAAGATGCAAACGTACTTCAAAAAGACAATACATACAAACAAACTGTAGAACGCCCGCACGTGCCGTTGAAGCTAAAGCTAAAACGGTAACAACACCAAGAGAACATTTGAACGAACCTAAGACCTACAAGAAAAAATCAGCTTCAATCACGAAATCATACGAGAGACCAAACATAGCTACTCCGTTCTATTAAAAAAGGAATACAATAGTTGGTGCAATTTACCGTTACATATAAGTATGTATGTAAAATAATATTTTGATTAATCCTTTGAATCCAACTAACAAATTAAGGAATCCATGTACTTATTTATTATGATCTTGGCGAACGGTATGGAACAACATTTGATTTTGAAGAGATGCATTTACAAGAATGCCGTCATCGCGACAGATCTCACGATCATGATAATATGTCCATTCTAGGTGCTATCAACAAGAATAGTTTTTTTATTGCTGTTTGTCATTCTTTACAGTATTGGTGAGTGTTTTTTATATATGTATATATATTTGTATATTTTAAACTTTATATTGTCATGTTGCAAATTACTTGAGTCTCCTCGACGCATTCCGACGTCGTTTCCAATTCCACAAATACTTTAAACTTGTCATACCCTTGCTATCGCTAGTCTTGTTTAACGAAATAAAATTAACGAAGATATTTAATGTAAGTTTACAGTCATGGTTTTGTTTAACATTAAGCATACTTTTTGTAAACAATCAAGAATTGCGTAATGGTTTACACTAGATCTTGTTATTTTAGTTTTTATTTATTGGATACCTAACCGTTCATTTTTTATTATTCTTTCAGATACGTTGAGATACAAAACAAATGGATAAACGGGTATTTAAAGAACTCACAAATAATCGATAAAACAACAAAGAACACAGCGCAAGACAAAGAAAATTTTGGTAAAACTGTAAAGTTCTAATCATATCATCGAATATGGCTTATGAGTCTTATACGGCTCATACAACTGATGGCTTATTGGACTGAATCTTCCAATTGGTCACCTAGAATATCAAATACCTCTTACGTTTAAATTATTAATTTTAACAAAACACATATTCTTGTTAATAACACTCTTGATTTTTTAATAGTAAGGATACATCATGTTAGTGTAAGGCGAAGGTCTGTATGGTTGTTGGTATCAAGTGCCCGAAGTAAACAAAAGTGCACTTAACTCAGCTCATAAAACATAGAACCATTGCGTACTACTGTACCTTTATAGTCTACATATTTAAATCTCAATAAACAAGCTATAACCTCATGAATTACGAAGCATGCTTTTAATATTGCCCGGTTACGTTACCTTTTCTCGTAGAAAACATAACAGCGTTTAATAAGTCTTTCACGACAAATCGGTGTGAAAAAAATGCTATTAGGAAAAATACTTAGTAAGGCAGTAAAAAAAGTATGTCAGTGTTTGTTTAATTAAACGGTATACAATATCTACAGTTGAGAGGGATTGTGCATAGCGTTATGTTAAACACAAAATGCAGCTACCAAACATACCAATAAGATAATTACCCAAAAGCATCACCTAAACTACGCCTAAGAGTCAAAACGCTGACTAAATTTAATCATGAATGAATCTAATTCGTAGGATAATAAAATTATATTTAAGCACGCTTAAAATATGACGATAATTTTGCTGTAATATATTCTATATAATTATAAACTCATTACACATGTATGGATGAATAACATAACCGACTATATTCCCCGAAGAGATATCCAGAGGAGTGTAATGTCATCCTACGTTTCTCAAGTTACTTTTACGTCTCGCCACGGTTTTGGTACACTGGGCACAATTAGAACCAAACGAACTACTAGAAACATTAATTTTTTAAGTTAAAAAACCAAATAGTACCCAAACATACGACTCGACAAACGAGGCATTCAATGTTGGAATAATATAACATTTGATATAAACTGTGTTTTATATTGTGCAATTTTAAGCCATGAGGTTTTCCTCGCTTACTTAGATTAAGCTTTTTTCGAACATTTCTTATATGATTTAACATCGGTATATTGTTAAATGAAAACCTTTTTACGTAAAGAAAAATAGTAGGTACAAGTTCCCATACAAAATCTTATAGCATAAAATTTAAATGATGAAAAAATAAGAAGCGTCAGTACGGGCAACAGATAAAGTCGTTGCATTAGAACTGTATTTACGTGAAAGTAATACGATATAACATTTATGCATTCGTACATTTTATATACAAAATAAATGAATAATTAATCAATATTCATGCATAGTGTTATGAAGCTTCAATTCTACGACTGATCTGTTTGCGTCCCGTTACAGGGCACTACCCGTAATAACGGGAGGAATGGAGGATACTCAACCACGCTGCTCCAATGCGGGTTGGCAGAAATACGGGTTAGTGGATAACCAGCAGTCGGATGTTTCTAAACCGCCTTATAAGCCCCCCGACGAGGTTTAACGATTGCCATCTGACGATAACAACTGGGACCGACAGCTAAACGTGCCCTCCGAAGCACGAAATATCATTACGAAAATTACAAGACTAAAATATTTACATTGTTCTACAAACAAAGAAGTTCACTCGAACTGGACAGGCTTAAAGTCGCAAGTCTATCACGATGCCCAATCACTAATTAATAAAATTAGCGAACGTAACAGGAATTATACAAAACAGGAACATTATACAAAATAGGAACATTATACAAAACTTAAAAGAATAGCTTTCCTCCCGATTTTACTTCCGTGTTGCAAGCACGTGATATTAAAAAAAAATGCACGAAACTTTGAAAAGTCATAATTGGTGAGCAGTATTTGAGGTTTAGGTCTCAGCGGGAAGCCACCAAGCCACTAGGTTTTCACTCTTGACATAAAGAAACGCTAGCGGTTGCCACTATAGCGGTCAGCGTCATGTGTAGACCGTTGTATTAATGATACTGTACAATTTTGTATAATGAACCGCACACGAAATAGATCTTGGTGAGGATAATCTTATACCGCGACAAAATAAAAAAAACCTCCACAACGCTGGTAAGTTTATTTCAATTTTGTTACTGATAAATTTATTAGTAAATGCTTTTTGACTATTATATTGATCAGTCTTCGTCTATTGCATAATAATAATAGTTCAAGAAAAAAAATGTTGACGTGATTAATACCTACATCTAATGTGATTAGAAATAACATATAATTACTCGGTAAATGCGAACGGATTTCTCAATAATTTGCCTGTAATGTAAAATGTTATGTTCGAAGCAACTACTGGTTCGAGTAATCACTAGTGCGAGAATTTGGTGAATATCTGATACTCAACGTTAATTAGCGTGATCAATAGCTTTACTAGATCTTCAAATTACATGAACACCGTTGACAATGTTTTTCCAGATCTTTGATGAGTAAAATCCAAGTCACTACAACCCGACGTATTGTAATTTGCTCTGTAGTGATATGTGATGTCCTCCACTTGCAACCGTTTAATGCTCTTAGTTAAAGAGTTCTGACATGAATTAGGTACAGTCCTTTCCGACACTATATAAATAGCGATTTTTTCTGCTACGGTGAACCGAAGACGAAGCAAGTCAAATGTTGGGTAGGTCCCCGTTCAAGCTGCAGTGTTAAGTGAGCATCTTGATGTTCTTTCCCAGCCTCATCGATGATCTCGTCAAAGTAAATCCCTTTGTGAACAAGTGCAGAATAGAACTTTATATGTATTTATGTATCAGTTTCTTTAGTGTACATATGCTCTACAAGAATTTTCAAGGTAATTTAATGGCAGGAGTACCGCCCGATTGTTCCTAAAATTATATATATGGCGTGCTTGTCAGGATTATATTCAGACTTGTTGACGCAGTCATTAATGTATAGGCATTTCTGTCTAGAAAACCGATGCCAAGATTCAATATTTTATTGTTTTCGCATCTATTATTTTGACCCTTAGAAACTGAAAAAAATTATAAGCCTGTCTCGTGTAAGGCCTATAGAGCTACCTTAGTACACTAAGATGAACATGAAGTTATGTTGACACGATCTTCAATATTTCGAATAAGTACGCAGTTTCTTTGATATCATCCGATTATACATTCCCTAGTTTGTTATTTGATGGATTCGCAGAAGTGTTCACGCGCAGACACCGCGGCCAATTGCCGGAGGTCGGGGCCTGGCATAATCGCGCGTGACGCGTACGTTTTTAAGAAAGCAGTATATGTAATGGACGTCATTCTCTCTCTCTTGGTTTTATATCCATAACCATTATTAAATGCATCATATAAATCAAGAAGTCATGTAACCCTATTTCCTTTATGAATGCAAGGATTTTGTTTATGGCGATGTTCCGTTCTATCTAGATGTATTAAATGCTTTCCAAGGTAAATGTTGCGTGTAGTTATCAGAGTGTCATATCGAAGCAAACATATCAGAGTATGATATCAAACCAAGAATGTTGATACCTTTGTAATGTGTTTAGCAATCCTGCAATGACCTTTAAGAGCCCTGGTTATCATATCAAGTAGTTTTTTGTTCCATAGAGTTTTAAAAGCTCGGTACAAAACTTCCCAGTGAAGATTTGTTTCCAATAAATACTCCTTCCGGGTAGCAGAGGTTTTCAGTTATGATAGGATTTGAACGATTAACCCTTTTCTGTGACTAGCGACGTTTCTGTGATTATATATATATGTATGTCTGTGTGTGATTTAGAGACCAATACCGCAGTAGACAAAATATATGTCGTTTTGAGTAAAGCAGACAATAGGTTATACAACGGCGAAAACAGAAGCCGCACAAGCTCAAGATTCACTAGCATTCAAGAAATTGCTAGAAATTAGGCATTCTATTCAAATGATGAATTCTACGACAGATGTCATTTTAAATAAGCTTAATCAGTAGGTAGTCACTTTACACTAACATTAACTACTTACTTTGTAATTACTTTTATATACCAAAGTGACCTAATAGAAATCGGATAAATTCAGTCATGACTATTTTAGCTAAATACTTCTTTGGCGTTAAACAGGTAATTTTTGTTTTTTGTTAGATAACCCTATCAGCAGTGTTAATTTCTGTATGTTCATGTGCAATTTAAGTAAAACAAATATTTTTAGGACAACGAATTTAAATGAAAACAATTGAATTATTTCTAATTATCCCACTTTAAAATATATTACATTAAATATTAAGATAATAAAAACGAACATTAGTAATGCAACTGTATCACTCCACGATAAGAAAAAGCATGAATAAACTATTCAGTTTTTTACATGAAACTACACCAAAACTAGTTATTTAAACATACACACTGAAGAGTACCAAAACTTCACAATTACACTATAAATGATATAAACATTACACACACAGATAAAACACTCCTATAAAAATCACAAATATGATAAATATTTTTAACTAATAGTTTAATCAAGTTTATAAAAAATCCAAGTAACAGTTTTAGCACTTCATCACGCGAATTAAAAAAGTGCTATAAAAGCATAGTCAATCTTCTACTACCTTCCTTTTTCTAGCCTTCCTTTTACCTAACCTTCCTTTTTCCTGACCTTCCTTGTTCCTATCCTTCCTTTTTCCTAACCTTCCTTGTTCCTATCCTTCCTTTTTCCTATCCCTCCTTTCTTTTTCCTAACATTCCTTGTTTCTATCCTTCCTTGTTATTCTTTCCTTGATTTCATCCTTCCATTTTCCCACAGTTCATTTTTCCTATTATTCCTTTTTCCTACAGTTCATTTTTACATTTATTCCTTATTCCTATCTTTCGTTCTTCCTTCCTAGTACCGGCGCCTAAGCGTTAGTCAAATTATTGTATGTGTAGTACTTTAAATATCTGTATATAATAGAAACTAACAAACCAATCGATTATCACTAGTAACACTACATATTTTTATACTAAATATCATATCTCTTGTGAAAATATTTTTATTTAGCTTTATTCTCTAACGAGTGAGTACCTAACCATTAAAATAAGATTTGTAGAATTATGACTAAGGTCTGAATTGTTTATTATAGTTTTCACAAAAAACCTTATTATTCAATTAACAAACACCAGATTTTGAAGGCTTGGATATGGGTAAGATGACATCAATCTCCAGGAATCACTATAAAAGAAAGATAATAATGACGAGACAAGATAGAGACTATAGTCTACAGCCAAATGGTGTAGTAAAAATCAAATTAGCAACACATCTTATAAAGAACCCGGTGTGTCCCTACGGAGACTCATAGAAGAGGTGAAGAGGGTTTAATATCCTAATATGTATAATAGGTGATGAACAAGCTATGACAAGCAAAATGAAATTCTGTTGCATATGATTACAGTAAATAATTCTAATATGTTGAAAAAATTATACGAAAATCGAACCACATCGATATATCACATTATAAAGTCATATTTATGAACGTTCACCCAAATATATAACATGTTATATGATTTAATTTAAATAAAAACATTAAAATACTTTCACTTCTTAATGTGATTTAAAAGGCAATTATTTCAATTTAAATAAAAATAAACTTCATGTTTGTATAATTAATAAACAATTATAAGACACAATATTATTTTTTTATTCCAACAATAAACTGCTTTTACACATTCACAAAACAATGTCGTATGGTACACCCAAAAACATCACCATTACTAAAATCACTGGGATATGAAAATTTAACTCTTGATGAGTTTCTTTACACTCATCACACTATTTCACTGATGAACAATCCATGTCATTTAGCGAAAACAGTTCTAATTTCATTTCATTGATAACACATTTTAATATTTTAAAAAAAGCAAACTGATGTATCAATCTCAAACAAAAACTCACTCAAAACCGAATAGCAAATGTTTAAAAAAGTACAACACATTTTAATATTTATAAAAATATTAACTGATGTATCAATCTCAAGAAAAAACTCACTTTATACGGAATAGCAGATATTTAAAAAAGTACTTTTAACCAACACAAAACAGACAATATGCATCACAATCACATGGTATTTTATGTATATTGAACCTAATATACATAACAAATATACACTATACAACACATTAACTGTCCTGAGAATGTGGGTAACTACATAAAAAATTTCGCATTAAACGAATATTAGCTGATGTATTAATAATATATATGTATAATCTTTCTCTGTGTAGACTTAGTTTTTGGTGAATCAACGGTTTGGTATAAACAATTATTGATGAAATGAATAATAATATTTTTAAAAACAGAATGAAATAAGGGATTAGATTCGGCCTTTAAAATAATATAGTGTGTATAATAAAAACTCAAAGAAAATTAAGGTATATGTAGATGCAAAAGGAAAATTATTGGTACAATGTATAATATGATATATTCTTTGAAAATGAAATTTAACACAGGTTTAAGAACAAGGGTAAAACAATACGTAAATAATAAAATAGTAATAGTAAGCATAATAAATTTATTCCCAAAAGAGTAAAAACAAAAATCTAATCCAGGGAGCGGTTGAATGTTATGCCTCTCATACCTTTATAATTATTGATATATATTTAGTTTTCAATAAATGATTAATTGTAAATTACTGTGTGCAAATGCCAGGCATTAACATTTGTGATATAAAAAATGGTAAAAGCACATAAGAATTGTTGGAAGCGAAACACAATTGGTTAACGTATACCGGATTGATGGATACCAGATTTAACAAATTGAACACCAGACAAGAACCAATTATTTCGAGCCAAGATCTCTCGCTAAGTTCTTTATTTTCAACCTACGAATATGTATACTTAATAGTAGTTTATATTACACACAAAACACTTGTTAAAACATTCACAACCACTGATCTATGTAAAATTATTTATTAAAAGTAGGTACAAAGTTTACTTTAAAAATTAGATTAAACGAAACCTGAACAATATAAATATCGTTGTACGTTTACCAGTAAAGAATAATTACTAAAATCAAATAATTGTTCCATATATAAGTCATAATATACTTCTCGATTGCATAAGTAAAAAATTTAGTAGGGGTAAAATAATTTTTATAATCAATTAAAAATAAATATGATAACCAGACAAAATGAAAACCTTATGGAAAGTAAACTCATATCGGGATATAAAAAATACTTAATATTATTAGCAAAAGAAACTAATACATAATGTAGGAAAAACTCAGAGAATATTTATAAGTAAAATCAATGGAAAAAATTCAAAAACGATAAAATACTTATACACATACGCAGAATTATCTCATTTTTGGTTGAAATATATCACAGTACAGAATGTATTTAGGTCATGAATCAATTATGTGCCGGCTCAACTCATCGCAGTTTTCGGGACAATGGATAAGATTGATGTCCCAAAAACATGCATGGGTATTATCCAAAACATAAATTAATCATGTACTTTTATCACTCGCAAAACGTTTCATGGCAGAAGTGTTGAAATCAGATAGAAAAGTTGTTATTTAGGGCAATACTTTCATGATTTGCAAACAATGACCATAGGAAACTCGAATAAATGCCTTTCTAGCATATCAAACATGCAATTTGCTGCAGAATTATAACAGCACAATAAAAAGGAATATGTTAATTTAACATACAATGTCATTCATGCTATCAGATGTACTCTAAGCTGTTTAAATAAAACATAAGCAATTCTTGAATCAGAAAATACACCAACTATTCACACACTTTTCACCTAAAGGGCTATTTGTCTAATAAGCTAACATTGCAACCTCTATCCTTTTCCAACAAGTTAGTGTTCCATCACACAGACAGTGTTTAAACAAGTGAAATTCCAAAACCCCTGATAATTTTCTAAGCAAGCGTGCCACATCACAAACATGGTCTCATTTACTACCAGGTACAATTGGAGCCTATTTTCAACACTGATAAAGTTTACAGTGTACAACTACACAATTTCATAATCAATTGCAGGATATACAAGCCTTCTAGAGAGTTTAATTTGAAATAAAAAAAGAGTTTAAAAAACTTCAACACACTCAAGAAAAAGACCCTGAAAGGCAAATGGAAAATCAATGTGCATTTTATCTATAGTGAAGAGTTGAAAATCGTTATTTTAATCATTAAATAACGTAACGTAAAACGTATAATTATTAAATAGTTACAATATATAACACATTGGGGTAGAACAATACGACCTGCATAGAAGCTGGGGTGTTGATCAGTAAAAACGCATTCCGAGCATCATAGAGCTGTTGGCTGTTTTAGTCCTTATTGTTTCTTTATAAACATTTATATGGAAACTTTTAAAACAATGACACATAGTGGACAGATTATGATGTCATTCAAGCATTATTTTCTTTATTTATTAATTATTTCTTTATATATTAAGTTCTTAAGAAAATGTATTATTATGTAAATGAAACTAAAAGGACCAAATATTTTTGCTGTGTATTTGCTGATTTAGATTTATGAGCAAAAAAATGTTCCACAATGACAAACAAAAATTTTGAATGACATTAGTTTCATATTATGAAAAATCTAATCTTTGTGCATAAATGTTCTAAAGTATATACATAAGGAAAACTGCATATTTCATATAGTTCATTAAAGCACAATAATAGATAATAATTAAAAGGCAGAAACACACACCAGAAGACAATAAATATATAGGTAATTTATAAAATTCTATCTATTTATGAGCACGTGGCAGATTTGATAACATAACTAATAATAACTAGGAATGAAATCTAGCATTGAAAATTTACAAGACAATTTTATAACAAGTGAACTTATTAGTGTGTGAATGAGAAATATTCACCATATTCGCACAATAACTTAAAAGCCACACAACATCAAACAAAACATATTTTATAACTGATGTACCGTTAGCACAAATTGAAAGTATGAACTTATTATTCTATTGACATAACACTTTCTTTATATAAATTTACTTCACTTGAATGTTAATGAACATTTCATGCTGTTTACCCAAAATTCAACCAACACAAAGTTTACGAAACTGTCAGCAATAGATCTATCCATCGCAGCAGCTAATTAAGAGTTGTCTAAAAGGTGATCCAATTAAAAAGCTTACGGCCCAACACTATATCCATCCAAATATCAAATTAGCCAGCACATGATCTTTTCGACTAGCCAAGCGTTCACGTAATCAAATTCGACAAGCTAAGTATCCAGGACATCCATCAAAATAATTAACCAAACGACCGCGATCTAGCCAACAATCCAAGGATCCAAGCACCCCATTCCACAAATCAACTGTCCAAATATAAGTTGAAATAATTCACTAAGTTCAACTAGCCAATAGGCGATCCATCCAACAAGCCACGTGCCCAGGCAAACCATTCGACAACCCAAGTGTCTATACATCAGTATTATTCAACTAACCAACACGCAGTCTATGCAACGAACCAAGTATTGACACATTTCATGAAACAAGCCATGTGTCCACAACTTCCGTCCAAAACATTAAAGTCAAATTACACAAAATCCTCACCAAGCAAATAAAACCTCTTGCTCATTTTGTAAGCCATCACGCTAAAGGTTTAAACAGGTCCAGGTATGATATAAAAACGTTAAACTGTTGTTGGTGTAACGGATCAATGTATAAGCTCTTGAATTATTTAAAGTAATCAATCACATCATAAAATATGCATAGCTTTAGTTAATTCGACGAGAGAATCGATGGCCATGAAAGATGTCCAATGACAATAATTCAAACGTCAGAAAAGTAGTAGTAGAAAACTTGCCACCCCATGATTATTTTCGTTCGTAATAAAAGTTTTATCATAAATACATATTTCAAACATTTACAGTGTATCTACTAAACTGTTAATTATGAGAAGAAGTTAATCATGAAACAAATAAGGGATCTGAAATGTAAATTCGTTTCAATAATTAAAATCGTAACTATATCATAATTAGGTATATAATGATTACTTATTGTGCCTGGTATATGGCATTAGGCTCACCACATATTCCACAGTGGGACGTAAACGTGGGAGTGTTCTACATTCCTCTGCATCCCTCTTCGGGATTACAGTCGTGATGTTACGTTATTACCTATTTATTTATTATCAATTAAAATATATTCATTTATAATATTTGTATACATTTAAATTTTAATATCAATCATTTAATAGAAATTGCGTTTGGTTTTCAATTATGTTTCATATTTTATCATATAAGTCCAGTTGTTCAGTCGGTGCAATGACTGCCAGAATATGGTACTGACAATTTCAGTATACAACTAGCAAGATAAAATTGTCTTAGCACAAAAATACAAAGAGTAATATGTATTAAAGAATGACATGCTCCGATAATTCAGGCATGTAGAAAAATAGCAGATGAAAGAATAACAAAATAGATGGATGCAAGTGCCTACATAGACTGAGACTCACCTATCTTAACCAAATAGGTCCAGATACTGGCTGATGAGGGAGTCTAATTTCTTCGACAACGACGTAGGAAGCACATCAGGTCTTAAGGAAGAGATATTTGGCACACGGTGCTCTCTGCCCACCCAGTAAAGGACCTGACGTGTTAATATGATAATAATAATTATACGTTAACCGACTAGAACTTACTAGCACATATCCACATTGGTATTTCGAAAACAAAGTTATAAACCGATTCTTTTGACTATGATTAAGCTTATTATTTTAAAAAAAAAGTGTGCGTCTCGAGACGCCCTACAGAAGTGATAACTAATTTAAGTTGAACTATTGAAATTGTTTAACTTGAGAAAAGCTTAGCCTATTATTTAAAGGGTTTTAAGGAAATTCTGCCACGCACGACGTATGTATTCACAACAGGCATGTATTTAAACGATCTTTTTAATTTGAAAAAAAAAACAGCAAAGTAATAATCTAAATGGTCATCTATTTTCATGATTGATCCTCTTTCTTTGAGACATAAAATAAATGAAATCAATTGATATTTTAACATTTAAAAACTACGCAAAAAAAATTGAGTTGTAAAAATTACATCTCATCGTTACTTATTGGTCCACAAAACTAAGAGAAATGAGCATTAAATATTCAATATTGTGATACTTTTTAAATAAATTAGATCAAATTAAACTTAACCTAACCTAGCTTTATTAGGTGATCAATATTAAAAGGCAAACTTGATATAAAAATCATCAAATGAACACAATTAAAGATCAATAATTAAAAGAAGACTAAACACTTTTTTGTTACCTAAATATTAAGAGTAGATTTAAACATAATTATTATGTTACCTTAAATAAAGTTCATTTATAATTTATCCGTAGATCAACTAATATAGACGCAATAATTAATATAAATATAAAAAACATCACTTATTTTTAAAAGTGCACATGTACCTAAAATAGATCAATTAATTTTTAGAGAATTAAATAATATTGTCCCTTTACAACGGTAGAGTTGTAACATACTTTATCTACCTACGCAATATCCAATCGCAGATTTAAATTTCAGTAAATCAGCAACGCAACTGTAGGAATATTAATAATAATAAACAAAACATGGAATATACATTTATTTGCGCCACAACAGATTAATACTTTTAATTATGGAATCTTCACTAGTTGTAGTCTAACAGCGCACCAAGCGTAACCATCTCCATATTTCTTAGTAATATTCACTGAGGTCGGATTCCAGTGACTACATCACTACATAGTATAAAACAAAGTCGCTTTCTCTATCCCTATGTCCGCTTAAATCTTTAAAACTACGTAACGGATTTTGATGCGGTTTTTTTAATAGAAAGAGTGATTGAAGAGGAAAGTTTATATGTTTAATACATGCATAATATAGTAGATACACACCGCTAATTTTAGAGTTTTCTAATGTGATGTCATAAATAATCATATTTTTTTGAGTTTACTTTGCAAACCCTGGCTGAACCCTGCGAGATAGATCATAATAAATATTATACTGCTGTATTGTTCACCTTAATAAGTTCTACAAAAAAGTCCGCGAGGGTATATGTCTATCTGTGAAGGATAACCCACGATAACCATTTTTTTTCCTTTACTTTTAACGATAAATATTGGTTTATTTAATATTGGATCATTAATCCTTATCGAATTAAGTACCTTAAATACATTGTGCATTTAATATAGATCAATATGGCCCTTTACAGCATGT
>DWTO01000102.1:0-27880 GCA_018244755.1 Jemadia pseudognetus
TTAGAACGGGAGGAAGTGACTAAAAAAACTTTTTTTTTCGTCGTGCGTGGGAGGCTGCCACTGCCTGCCCCACTACCGGAGTCGCAGCTGACGATCGCGAAGCTTCATAACACAACTTCTTATTGCATTTTACGAAATTTTACTTGGGAGGAAATTGGTCATGAAAATCTGTCACTGGCTCCCGGACTATTATTACGCAAAATATAATATTTTATTCAATTATATTTAAATTTTCACGGTAAATTGAGAGAACCTTCAGATTCGTAACAACGTGATGTATTTACTTATTCTGTACTAATTAAATGTATATTTTATTTTTATTATGAATTGAAATTATCAAAAAAAAAACTCAAAATAATCTGTAATTGCGGTGATGACGTGAATTTATAATGTTACAGCAAACGTGACATTGTTTTATCTGCATACGGTCCATTGTAAACGTACTTATCGTGTCCACATGCGTATGTATTGTTTTTTTTAAGTGAGCTTTTAGAAAAATCACAACCGTTTTTCTATTCAACATCTTCCAACGTTTTATTATAACAATGCACACGAGCAAATAGAAACAATATCATATCGAACATGCGCCATGGGAACTGAACGAGGCATAATTAATATTTCATCCGTGGTATCAAATGCATTCAAAACAAAGACCTACCAGCACGCGGACCCGGCCGTCCGCGAACCCATTACTCTTGATAAATGCTTAATGCCTCGTGTGTACGTTATTATCCGAAAATGGAAATTTGGATTCACATGTTTGATTGAAACATTAAAATATTTTATTTCTTCCTGTGTGTGTGTCCTATTATCCGAAAATAAAAATTTTAGATTTACTCATTTCAAATTCTTCATTGAACTTAATTTAAAATTTATTCATGTATGATTAGTTTAAGAAAATATATTAATTTATTGAACTGTCCTATACGATGCAACTATGGATATACAGACAGACAGACAACAGAGAGAGAACTTGATATTCAGTGGAATTCTAAACTAGTCGCCGTTGACGTAATTTTCGTCTATGATAAAACTTTGAGGGCATCGTTGTGGTTGCGTGTGCGACTGCCCAGCAAGATCTCCTGGTGCTCGATCCTCGGGTCGGGCAACGAATTATTAGGTCTCTCTATCTTGAAATTCCCAGTAGTTGCTAGGAGTCAGTATTTGTCCCCAATATATGACATAAGCTCGTCATCCATTGTATGTTACCTATAACAGACCGGTCAAAAGTTGTTCTTCAAAACATTTCTCTAGATAAAGAAGTGTTTTGGAGAAATATGACTAAAATTGACTAGAAAGTAATGATCCGTTAATTTTTATTTAGCTAAAGAATCTTGTCCGAAAAATATTAACCGTATAAAATAATATTTTAAACATTAAGTATCGCAAAAGAAATTATGTGGAATATTAACTTCATTCTCTTTAGTAACATACAAGTATATGTTTAATATTTATAGTATTACTACAGATTTCAAAAATAGTTGAAGTAATAGAGACATTTTCGAATGGCACGATTTCTCTTACGGCTTGGCAAACGTATACGCAAAAATGCTAGCAGCGGTTGGATACGAAGAGTTGAAGACCGGACTATGTCTAACAGTGGATGGACAAACAGACAGCAATACAATGCACAGGCTCATGATAATGATGATCTCCTCAGCGATGACCTAAATGCAATAATCTCCAGTCCTTGCAAGATATTCCTACCTTTGTAGCACCTACCTACCCACAATAGATGACATTTAAACATTTTACATTTAAAAAATCATTTTAAGGCGGCACTTATTTATGTAAAACTTAAAGTCCAATGCAAATTGTTACTTGGCTTAAAATTCCCGTATTTAAGATAGCATCTACAAATATGTCACTTTTGTAGGTACTTGTTTAATTAATTTTTGTTTGATGATACTCACTGATAAAATATTTTTTCTTTGTCTTTTCTACAATAATCATTATTACAATAATATACTTTCTGCAAAATATCTCGCAAATATTTTTTTCATGTAAACACAAGACTGTTAATATTCTAATGTTATAAATTTTAATCTTTTACCTTGAATCAACATTTATTGCGTTCTAATGGTATTTATAAAACCAGATAATAACTGATGTACCTTAGTGCTGTAGAATTAGGCCTCCTATTCTGGATTAAAATCTTCGCTCGCACGTCCTTATAAAAAGTTATATAAGGTTATAGATAAAATATCATTTGCTGCAAAGAAAAGGGAAAATATAAGAAAACTTACGCACCTCAGAATTTCCCGTAATATTCTGTCAAGTGTGTGAATTTTTGCAACCCACACTTCACCAACGTGCCAGATTATGATTTAACCTTTCCTATTGTGGGAGAAGACCCCATGTCAATCAGTGCAACGATAAAATGAAATTTTATTTGATAGATCCTTTTATGGAATTTTTCTATGTATCACATTTATGAGAAATAATCTTTACCGACTCTTGCGGTTTTTAATATCGACTACTCGTATATTTACAATGACCGTCTTGTTTTATATAGCTCGTGACTTGGAACATCATGGCTTTATGGAAGCCCATTAGTCCGAAGTAACGTTTTCTATTCGGTCAATTGGCGTTATTGATTGTAGGGCGTTAATTAACAACAATGTATCGAGTGTTCCGTTAACTTTAACAAATTGTATGTAAATGTCAAAGTGAGATAAACCCATATAATGACCAGATGCAAGTGTTTGGAGCCGTTCCAACTAATAGCTATCCCGCATGCTCCATATTTGTCGCCGGACAGTCCAGCGTATTTCTCTGATATGCTTTTTTTTAAAACAATTATTGAAACCGCCAAATGACATGAATACCATGTCCGTGTCAAAGAGCCACTAACGGGTTTCGTCGCTCGCTCACAGGGATTCTTATTTAAACTATTGTTCGTCTCACTTGTCCTCTTTTTTAACTAGGGGAGATCCATCATGGACACCCTGTCATCGTAGCACGACTCTCGTGTCAAGGAATTGTGACCATACTGGACGTTCAGCTTACGACTCGGAACAGGAATCGTTTGTTAAATAATTCTTGCGTCATTTAACACGGGAAAATGCGTCAGAGGCACCCTAACATCGTAGGGGTGACACTGGGTGATATTGTACACCAAACAGCTAAATCTTAATGATGTTGCTCGCTATGAAATATGTAGGAACCGTGGCTAGGCTGTCACATTCTTTCAACGTCAGTCCGTCAATTGTCTCACTTGTGCAACTGGCACTCCGCGTAATTATACTTTAGACACATTCACATGCAAAATGCGTCGTTAAAGTTATCCACCGTTCGCTCCGCTGGAGTTCTTTTAGCAACAACCGCGAAATGCATCGAATACTTGTGTATCATAATATAGTATCTATACATTCATAGCTTACTGATAAATGTGACATTTGAAACGATGATATGTCAAAATGACATAATCACGGTCGTTTTTTCCCGACGCGGTAGGTAGGGAAGTGTAGTACCTACACTAAGACTTCACGGTTGACCGGTTATGTTATACGACTCACTATGAAGTAGGGGTTGAGTCTATTGTCGTACACCGGCCACAAATACAAACTCCGAGCTACCATTAGAAATTTGAAGTTAGAAAAACCCAATAGCACTCGACCAACGATACTAGAAATATATGTACATATGTATGTATAGAATTATCTTAGTTGCGTCTAATATTCGCAATACCCCCATATCTAATGGAGATAGTGCATACAAAGCGGTGTCACAGCATTCCCTGATACGCGGACCTATTGCCCAGATAAGAAATCCGTTAAGTTCTTGGGTGGTGACGTTCCTAGAACACCTGGCTGTTATTTGTCCTTTTAAAATGTGTTTAGCTATTTGACATTTCCAAATAGAAAATACGTCAATTCAGTAAATATTAGATACCTAACGATAAATTCATAGATTTCGGCGCAAACTAATTAGTGTTTAATATAAGCGTAGTTCGAACGATTACCGTTTTAAATTTGTAGAAATTACCTTCCAAAATTCTGTTCATTGAATCCTGTATAGATGAAATGTTTATTTTATCTAAAATGAGAATTGCGACAGTAAATGCAATCTCTTTAGTTTAAAGGTTGCAGATGTAGAATCAATCTATTTTAGCACACGCCAGGAATTTGACATACACCTCAGCCACTCAGCTGTTAGGAATAACAACTCAACTCCTTTGTACATGTGTAAGTGTATATTATAACTGTAATAAACATAAAAATGTTCTTTATAATGAAAAAAAATTGAACGCACCGATTTCTAAGAGGAAAAAGCAATTAACCTTAACTGCGCACAATACATTCCGGAACAATTAACACAGGAGAGGTGTTTGCATACTGAGTGACAATAAGTGAAAAGGCTGAGGACAACCGCACGTACCTACCTACATATATGCTTATATGGGGTACACACTGGCTGCGAACACATGTAAATGAGGAATTGCATAGTATTCTATTGGAACGCACAGACAAAAGTAGGGCGTTCCGAGACCAAAGAAACAACGACCTCATACCGACGCGCTGACAGATGCGTACCTACATACAGTTGTGTTAAGTGCATCTGTTCAAGGGAAAACTCACGTGCTGAATTAACCATGTGCGTTCCCTTCTCGTTTGTAATCTAAAGCTGTGTTATTTTTATGTTATTGAAAATCGCGGCGTGGATAAAATTGTAGGCTGTCTGGGCGCGCGGCTTCGTGCCCGTAAACAGTCATTATAATAAGCATTCTAAGTATACTTCACTGTGTCTCTGGTCGTGTGATTGCGAGTGCGTGTGATTGAGAGGTCTTGGGTTCAATTCCCAGGTCTAGTTGTGTTTGCTTTTGCTAACTTAGATTTTTCACTAGATATTTCTAGTAGTGCCTTGGCTTTCCAGTAGACGTCAACACAGCTGATTGGACGTGGAAATGTACTATACTTTGTTGGCTACCTCTTTGGGGATTAAACGCGTAATGTTACGTTTTAGTATACTTGCAACCGCTATGTTCACTCACCTTTGGCTTATCCTAGGTGTTAAATCGTAAATTTATATTTATGAATACTAATTCCGTTTGGACCTCATTTCTCTATATGCGAACTATGGGCAGTTAATCATTTTCTTAATAATTTCGTGTCTGTCTTTATATACATATAATTAAAAATTGTACGGTCTTAACTCACATGGGTATATTTCTTAAGTTTTCTCTCGCCTCGATGTCCTTCAAGACCTTCTTGTGACCCCGTAAGGGGTCTGGAGTGAGGATATGTATGTATGTATGTAAATTCAACCCTAATCGAGTACCGCTGTTTTAATTAAATTTTTAATATACAGCTTTTGAGCGTATTCTGTTTGTATAATATTAATCAATTATAATTTTGTCGTCTCAGCCGTCTTGTGTGGTCGTGCTAAACGTGTCATGAGCCGAGACTGTCCGTAGTGACTCCGGCGGCCGCCTGCTCGGCGACTACTAAAATGTGACACCAGTGTGAAGCTGGTATTCAAATGAGCGTCGGGTTTTATCGTGGGCCATGTAAATAAAAGCGTCGATGCGGAATTGGGTGAAATTTATCGTCGTTGTAGAACATAAATGATATTGTCACGGATCCACGTGCTGGCGGTGTCGGCACGTGCCCCGCGGCTCCAATCGGTCGTGTATCTGAGATGAGCGCTACGATAGCGGGCTGCGTGAATCAATCTTCCGATTCCGAGCGTTCGACGTTATCTCCGATCGGCGCCCACATCGCATAAAGAGAGGGCATTCCTCACTCACTCACCGTGCAGTCGAGGAATTGCGCGATATCTTTGGGTGCCGTATGCGCTAGCGGCTAAAACTTCTTTATGATAAGCTGTGAGAGTTATGAGACCCTCGTCACAAATGCACCAAAGTTAATGAGAGGGGCTACGAAGGCGGCGGGTCGTCGCAGGTATTTGGACAAATTGCCCGCGGCCGGCTGCACGGGCTATAGCGGATAGATTTTATTGTATCACTAATGAATTGTATTCATTGTCTTGCAATAATGGATAACTGTACATTTATTGTAATGGCTTTATGATGCATTTATTGCGGTATTGTAGCGAGGACAGCGATCGTCTCGTGAACATCGTTATAATATTCACAATTGATCGTTAAAACACGCCCACGCGGTATTAAGACGATAATGATCTTGAAATGGCGTAGGTCGTGTTTATTGGTTGTTTCTATTAAAAGTCGCGTTAACTGATGCGACCTGTGAATGAATCGTAGATTTGTTTTGTACGTTTTCAATGTGTTCGATCTTGAGGACAATTTTTCGACCAATTAAGCTGTAAAATATAAGAAATATTAAATTGTGATAGAGATTTTTGTTACTACAACTGTATGACATGCGTTAATGTTTATATCCGATAGATAGTGTTGGGAAGAAATGTATTATGGATTTATCGACAGCGGAAATACCCATTACATTGATAGTATATTCGTCAAGGTGAGTAATTTGGGGCAAATTATACGTACTATAGATAGATAGATTTTATCTATATGGCGGCAATACTTGTATTTGGTGAAATGTTACAGAAGCTTGCGTCTAGTATGTTTCTGTGTCTGACTAAGTAAATATGCTGGCCATTATTTGCCGAGACGTAAGAAAACACGAAACTAGATAAGACGTTAAACTGACGTTCACTTACATGTTGACGTATTTCCATCGTGATCTCATATATGGGCAGGCTATCTGTAAATCATAATATTGGTGATGGGTGTAACAAAATATTATGCTTGGTTGTGCAACGGCGTTAGATAACGCGGCCAGAGGCGTTCTTTATGTGGCTGTGCCGCGGTGATCGCTCGTGGTTTCATTGTTTATACTGATCTCGGCAACCTCTTAGAAATGGAGACGTTTGGTTGCGTAGTTTTTCGATGAATCGTCGATTTCGCCAGATATCCATCTTGGAATCTTGTATCCGTATATCTTGGAACCAAACGTTCAATCTCCATGTTAGTGTGTTTTGTTTAGTTATTAATATGTTTGGTAGAGGTTGTAATAATATGGACAGAATGACTTATGAATGATATTTTCGCAAGTCAAATAATTGAAGCTTCTGGACTATTCATAGTATTTCTACGCAAATTTAATAAGATTTTCTTCATAATTGTATACGCGATACTTCCTATTGGGTATATTATTTCTGTATGTGCCATGGAAATGTATGTATGTACGAATGAATGGATACCGACGGCCTGCGAATTGTTGAGTGGGCGTTCTGTTTAGATCATAAATAAGATGCTGCGAGTACATTTACCACATGCAAACATACTCCGTGCGCGTACGAAGACGTATCGGCCGTTCGGATTTAAATATGGAAATTATATCATACCGCACGTGAGACGTAGTCGTATTTTTGTAGGTCAGAATTGACAAAGTTTTAATACTGATGTATGATCCGATGTCAAATTAATGATACTCTGGCTACAAGGCGGCAATACCGTTCCAAAACATCCGTAATATAATTTTAGTGGAAATATGTAATTCTGTGGCATTTTGTTAATTTTTATAAATATAAAGAATGATCATTTTTTAATAACTGATTTAAATAATAGCAATTATTCATAGCGTAAAAAACAAGATAGCTCATCGCTACCACACCGGCACCCGCCACGGCTCCGTGTGGCACGACAACGAACATTACATAACATTTGTACGTACGTAGTTTTGTACGCATCTCATCAATTAACCGTGTCTCCGCTAATGCGTATTATTGTAAGAGTTGTTGTCGGCGAGATTAGTGGGTGCCTCGGTACGCGCGAGTACGTTGCACAAGTCAGTCGCGTTGCCCAATTGCGATTGAGATTTATTAACGGGACCCAGATTTTAAACTAGCATAATACGATTCATAAAATGCATGTGTAGGTACAGTTACGACCACGGTGTGGAAGTGAAGGGTTTTGTTAGGAAAACATTCGCGGTATTTTTCTGCTTAAACAACACGTGGTGAACATATACTGTATAATAAATCACATCGTATCAAACTGAAATCGATTGTAATTTGTTGCACCACGCGACAATCGTTGGTTATAACATCGTAACGCCCGCAGGCTCAGTGTTTGTTTACGTCTGGCTCTCGTATAAGTATATATCATGCCTCTTTATGAGACGTAAACAATTGTTAGTGTAAAATATGCGACTAGAGATGGCGGTAGCGGTTCTAAATGTGTAGTGTTTGTGGGCAATGGAGGGAGCAGTAGGGGCACGGGGTGGGGGGGGGTCTGTTAAGAAGGGCGCGAGGCGGGCTCGGTGGTATAGGTCAAACAATTTATGTGCGCGTGCGCTTTAACTAACGCGGCCGCCATCTGTCCCCTTAATTCGGATTTACATCGACATTGATTTCGAGCCTCGATTATTGTTGCCTATTGTCCCGAATCACTTCCCCGTTATCCGACACCAGTTTATTGTCGACACGCGATATCGCCCATTCGTTTTACTTAAATGCAATATCAACACAATAGCATAATGTGCTCAATTTTTTTCGCAGGCCGAACTCGTCGACATGAGAGCTGACTTGGTGCAGGCACGCGCGGCTTCGTCAGGTAAGAGAAGTATCTTTTTTTGCTATTTAATTGCTTGGTACGTTTAAACGAGCTAAATGTACCAGTACCTGCGCCATTAACAATGGAGAACGTTTAGAAATTCCTAAAAAGTACACACATATTTTTATTGTAAGGCAACATTTGTTTTTATATCGGATATAAATTCTGAGAGTTTGTACCTAAACAGATGTATTAAGACGTATGGATGGCGTTTTCACATTTTTTTTCCGTGCGTGTGCCAACGCGTTTGTAAATGATTTCAAAAATCATGAGGTTAGATACAGAGGTGCACCAACACACAAAGGACTACTGCCGACCCCTATAAGCTGAAATTGTGACGATAGTAATTAAGAAATAAAAATTATACGAGAACAGCGAATAATATACGTCTCCGCAATAATCGTATTGCGACCGTGAATACATATGTATATATACATTTCATATCTATGTATGTTTTTATGTTTGTCCATGAGATGAATGGCTCAAAAAGTTCGCTCGTCCGCACTCGTGCTTAGCGGTGATGAAAATAATGATGTTATGTCTACAAACGTGCAGATAGTGCACACGGGAACTCATGACGAGAAGGAACATAGCCATGATTATAAGCTGCGCCGCCCCGCGAGTTAAAATACAGTTAGCGTCGAGTATTGTATATAGAGTGTGCGTTTATGTATTTGTAATTTAACTGATTATGTCGATGCATGTTAAAATCCCACTGAAATTTATATTCATGTTTAGAGATATCGCAGGGTGAATCAACAAATTCAGTAGATTACGACGCGTTATCATTACGCTAAGTCCATTGCTGGAACAGGAATCCTTTGAGGGTTTTTTACTCAAAAACCTTTTGGACATGCGAGCTGGAGAATGCGGAACAAGATTTCCCGCACCAGGCCGACCAGGGCATTTAGACGTGTCTGGGCAGGCCGCGCCCTACCGCAATCAGCCCGCTCCTAATGTAGTCGCTTTTTACGACTTCTTGGTATATCCCTACAGGGGGTCGGGTGATATATTTTTTTTCCGTCCAATCAGATTATAACATTGCCCATTGACATTTATTCATGTTTCATATAACGTTGTACTACGTAATAATGAAATAATATTTATAATGTTATTATAATATCATTTACAGTTGTGAAGTAGAGTTGAAATGTATGTAACGGCGTGCGTTCCAGGCGGGTGGCAGGCGGGCGGCGACGCGGCGGGCCGGGCGCCCGAGGCGGCGCGCGCGCGCTGCGAGGCGGCGCAGCTGGCGCGCGAGAACGCCGCGCTCAGGGACACAGTGCTGGCGCTGCACTCCGAGCTGTACGGCGCCAGGTGCGGCACTGAATGGCTCTCGAGAGTACATAGCTCCGTCTATGGACTGGCTCGTTGTTGGTCGTGTTGGTTGCAAGTGCGACTGCCGATCAGGAGCTCCTGAGTTCAATTCCCGGGTCAGGCACCACAATTTTTTTTATAATTTCGATTTTCTAGTAGTACCTCGGAGTTTCGATATGTGCCCGGTGTATGGCAATAGGTCAGGCCACCTATACGATAGAGGGACGTAAACGTAACTGGTGAAATGTGGGAGTGTTCTACATTCATCTACGTATCCCTTGGAGATTACAGGCGGCAGAGAAATGTTTTGTAGTGTCCGACCCGGGAATCGAACCCAGGACCCAATTGCAACCAACCCGACCAACGAGGCAGTCAAAATACAACATTTTAATCAATCCATTTCTATATAACTCCGCAGACTGGCTACGAAATATCTAGACAAGGAATTGGCGGGGCGGATACAACAGCTACAGTTGCTGGGACGAGACATGCGAGCGGAGCTGAGGGACTCGCTGTGGGCGCAGGTAACTGATTTTTCGAGGATGTATTTATATGTATATTGGACACTGCATCTGCAAAAAAATGTCTGGCATAAATAAGATTTGAAGCAAAAAAATTATAGCCAAAGCTATCTAATTCCTATAATAAAAATTCGTAACTATAGGTATTAGATAATATCTGAAGTCACACAAAGAGTAGTAATATTCTCGAACAATATCTACATTTCATTGGCGTAGAAATTTACCAGTGTGGTTTGAACCAGACGCGCGGTTATGATTATAATCCATGTAGCTGCGAGCGGTGTACTGCGCAGGTGGAGGCGGAGATCCTGCTGCAGCGGCACAAGACGCTGGTGCGCGTGTGCCGCGGCGTGTCGCCGCGCCCCGCGCGCCCGCCGCCCGCGCCGCGCGCGCGCCCGCGCACCGTGCGCGTGCGCCGCTCGCCGCACCTCGGCCTCGGCATCTCCGTCACGGTATGCCGCCACCTGTGCAGACTTACTGAATATGTTGAACTTGTTGTAAGTTATGATGTAAGGGACATTATGTTATCTTCGTCTTTAGTCCATCGATTAGGTTTGCAATTGTGGTCAGGGCGGGCGGGAGCACGGCGTGCCCATCCTGATCTCGGAGCTGGAGGCGGGCGGGCCGGCCGCGCTCACCGGCGACCTGTACGTGGGCGACGCCATCCTCGCCATCAACGACCTGGACCTTACGCAGGTAGGGGGGAGACGGTGGCAACTAAGTAGTGCAGTGGCAAAAATTATTTTTTTTTCCATTTATAATCGTATAAACAGCATCTAAGCGATGCGATTCTGTGTTTTGTCGTGGAACGATATTTTTTTTCAATTCTTATGTTGCACAACCAGAGTGTATACTGGAATTAATTACTTATTTAATACATTGCCAATATATAGTGTACAGATACAAAATTAACTTAAAATGATTACATGATATCAGATTACGGTTTTCATAATGTGATGATACAAGTACCACCACGTCTAGTCCTATAAGTGTTGCTAGTTCGGGGTCATACCTGTAGCGCGCGCTGTAAGCGTGTGTAGAGCGACGGTAGCGAGTGACGGCGCGGTGTGCGCAGGCGTGCCACAAGGAGGCCGTGCAGGCGCTGCAGAGCGTCAGGGGGGACTGCGCGCTGTGCGTGCAGTTCATCGCCACCGACGACGACGACCGCCTCTCCGACGACAACTACAGGTGGTTCCTTCCTCAGCGCGGCGTCTCGCGTGCTCCGCGTGTTCAGTCCGTGGGGCTGCCCTTGTCTCACCTCGCGTCCGAATGCTTCTCATTCTGCGAAGAGATTCATGTCTAATAGCGGAACGACGATTAGTTTGATTCGATTTTCTTAAACGATTTTGGTAATTGTAGAGCAACATTTATTTCAAAAAGTTGTAAATGCATAATTAGTGTAATGTCGGTACGGGCGCGGCAGGTTCCCGCTGTACCCGGAGGACGGCTCGTGCGGCGAGGAGCCCGACGGCTCGGGCGCCACGCCCACCGCGCCGCGCACGCCCGACTACGGCCACAGGTGCGCGCCGCCTCCGTCGCGGCTCTCATACTTGTACCTCCGTAGGACTCTTCTAGAAGGATAACAGTAAAACAATGATATCGTGCAGGATTACTCCATTTGTTCAATACTTGTAACGGTAATATTTGAAATTCGTACGCACAGGCCTCCTTCGGAAGTGTGTTCCGGCAGCGACAGCGAGTCTCGGTACCGCGTGCTCAACAACGTTCCCGGCATCAACATGAAGAACATGAACAGCATGGTCCACGTGGCCCACTTGACCCACGCGGCCAACGCGAACAGCGCGGACGGCGCGGCGCCGCGCGACTACAGCGCCATCAACAACAACCTCGACATCTTGGACATGGACGACGACTCCATCAAGATTGAAACCCGACTCGAGGTACGCAGGGTCCGTCCTTTTGACAACATTTAACAGCCGCTACTCTAAGTTCACACTCGGACGAGGTCTGTAATACATTCAAACATCGTGCCCCGATGCCTATCGCTAGTTTGCATTATTGACTAGAAAGACTATGTATTTGGAAGTATACGGAATCATAATTACTATTAGAAAGGCTGTTGTTATGTCAGTTCCACTGATCACTAAGATGCTGTGGAGGCATAGCGCCGACCGATGAGAGACGAGTGACAACACTCGCACACAATGAGGTAGTGACCGCGCGCGCCCGCAGCCGGAGCGGCGCGGCGCATACCGCGCGCCCCCCGCCCCCTACGCGCCGCACGCGCCGCCCGCGCCGCGCTCGCCCGCCTCGCGCGCGCCCTCCTCCGCCTCGCCGCACTCCACGCCCGTGCACCAGCGCCGTCTGTCCTTGAAGAAGAAGCGGAAGCCGCAGGTGCGGACCTGGGATTTGATTCATTTACACGATTCATTGTCACCGTGGAATTGCAAATGTGAAAGTAGATAATTGAAATAAGTGAAATTATTTAGTGTTGCAAAAACTTACACGCTGATTATTCGGTACAATGCGTATTTATATAAGAATTTATAGTGATGAAATTCACTAAATTTACTATTTATATTAAGTGAACATTGTCGCCGACAGGACTGGCGCACCAAGGGCGCGTACCGCGCGCTGGCGCCCGACGCCGTGTCGTCGGACGAGCCGCAGACGCACGACGCGCGCGCCGCCGAGCGCGACGACGACGGTGCGGCCGCTGTCTACGCTATTCTCAACATATATTTATTTCTGTCGAATCATTGGTTCCCTAATTAAACTTTTGTGTCGTCAGGAAAACATATCGAGATTACATTTATAATACTTATATATGTTTCATTAACAGGGATCATGATACGTGATACATACCCAGCGATTGTGTCGGATTCATTACCGAAATCGTCGCCGCCGCGTGCCGCGGAGCCAGAGCCGCCGTCCACCTTGACGCCGTCTTCGCCCGACGTTCCGTCTTCTCCTCCACCGACACCTATCCCGCCTATCTCCCTGACGCCCGTTTTACCCGCAAATGACGTACATTATTCTGCATTGCACAAAAAATCTATTCCCGACTCCATTCCTACGCGGGAATCTCCACCGTTGCCCGCTCCGACGCCTCCGGCCCCTCCCCCTGTACCCGCGCCGCCCCCGCCGCCGCCCCCGCCGCCGTCCTCGCCACCGCCGAGCGTGCCGGTGGCGCCGCTCGTGGACATCGACGCCAACTCTAACAAGCCCAATGGCGAAAGTAAGCCATTGTTGAGAAGAGAATCGAAAGGATTTCGGTAAGTGACGTGAAGACAATCATACAACTCTTAACTATAATCAAATTTTAATGAATCATCACTAATCTATATTACAGTACTTTTAGATGAAAGATTGTTAACTACTTAGCAGGTGGAAAAAGTATCATTCGACATCATGGACACCAATTGGCACTCTGTCGCCATGGTTCCATGTGATCATAGTATGCAGCTCGCAGGATGAGGGACAGACTTTAGACGGGTTGCTAGTGCGCGCCGCAATGCATTAGGTAGCGATGTCGATGTCGCTCAGTTCATTAGCGTCGTTGCGCCCCGCGCCCCGCGCCCCTCGCCCCGCTCCCCGCGCCCCGGCGTGACGCGCGTCGCTTGCGCAGGATCGGGTCGGCGCGGCGCGTGCAGGGCGGGCCGCGCGCGCGCCTGCTGCCCGGCCGCGGCGACCCCGACTTCGGCACGCCCGTGTGAGCCGCGCCGCGCCCCGCGCCCCCGCCGGGCCCCGCGCCTCCGCTCAGCGAGTTACCGAAACATTCGTCGTATTTATGACTTTCATTTTATATATCTACTGAATGTCGAATTTTATGTGAGAGGATAGTATGTGTAGAGTAACGGGATGTAACGCAATATCTGTACATATTGTTATGCACTTGAACATGTATAGAAAGCCGGCTGATAAGTTCCGAGTGTAAGGTAACAAAGGTTAACAAAAAAGGGATGTGATCACGTGTCCGATGCCCTCGGGTACTTTCTATTTAATTTTCCCATTTGTTTCCATGTCTCGAAACATCGAAACTCGATGTTTACAGTTCAATGACTTAAATCGTAGAATTAAGAAATTAAGTAAGTTTTGTTTATATAATAATTATTTACGTACGATTCATGTATTTACCTCTTCTTCATAATTGTAATTATCGGCTTGCTCGATCCACTGCTGGACGAAGTCCTCGGCTAATAAAGGCTCGTTTTACCCATAATCCCTACATTGGGCGCGTGGGCCGCGGCGGCAGGGCCCAGCGTGGCGCGCCGTGGGTGGAGCGTGGCGCTGCGTACCCTCTTGGCCCGTCATACGAGCATTCGTTATAACACAAATGACCCTATGCTCAGAACTTTTAAACGGTTCCTGACGCAGCTGTCTGTAAACAATCAGTACATCTGACTCTGTGCGTTGTAGACACAATCGCACGCATTCCACATTCACTTATCAACTTCATCGTCCCGGTACTCGGATAACGCTTGCCAGCCACTGGCGCTCACTAAAACGTTGAAATATCAACAAGTCTGTTTCGTCGAAATATATTATTTTGTGCTGTTACCAATCGCTAAAGTTAACTGATTTCTTTATATCAATAAAGACCTGTTCCCGTTAGTTTATCAATTGATCATACACAAAACTTCTAATGGTGAATTATCATTGCGATGAAACTTGACAGATTCGTAATGCAGGTGTCGTATTTCGTCCGAAAACGGTTATAAATATGTCGTTATCATAAAAAAAGTAGGTACTTAACACTACGCTATTAAGTTCTACCGCCTTCCGCTTATTCTAGAAGCGTCTTTCAAGCTGAAAACATTTACGCAAAATTAACATTATGAATGAATAAAGATTTTATTAGAAAAATAATTGCAGCGATTGTACTTAGGAACTTGGAACCAGTTGTATAATTTGATGTCCGTAGTAACAAAAACACTTATTTGCATGTAAATAAATTATTTATAAAGAAGGAATTTCTGTTCCAGAACTTTTCTTTTTATAGTGACAATACAATTCAGTTTACAAATATCAATAAATTAATTTTACGCAATACGTCTAGTTCCAGGGTTAGCAATTACTGAATATTTAAAATCCATTGGATAAAATTCGGTGTCTAGAAAAGGTTTTGTTATAGATCAATTTTCTCCTTGTGCGAAAAAATTAAAAACATGTGTATATTTTTTTAAATTGTCTGCTAAACGTCTATACACTTTCTGTATTTTCTTGGCATGCGTTGTAATTTTTTTTTGTAGTCTTTGCTATCTTCAAACAGGATACAATGTAAATTGAACTTTATTGCATGGTCTTAGAGTCTCAATTGTTTTCACGTCTTACAATTGGAACATTCCAACGTGAGCACAACAAGCGTATTAGTTAAATATAATGTAACATGTAGTTGCCACCCGACACTTCTCACCTCGTGTCTCACCTCACCCTAACTCATCACGTCGCCGTGATGTTGGTAAAAACACTAAATACTTCGGCATTTATTAACTCACACGTACCACAAGCAAACCGCCAGAACTGTTTTACTGTTTACAAAATTTAAGGCAAAAAATTTACATAGATAATTGCTAAATTATGTATGTAAATTTTTGTATCTTATATAATTGAGCCCATCTAAAGTTGCCTATTTGTGGCCAATTGAAACTGAGTTTAGTCCTAGCGGTAAGTATGTAGTTATCGGGACCGGATTATCCATATAACAGGAACTGCGTAGGGGCCCCACATTGGAAAATGTTTCATTGAGTGAAAATTTAATTTGAAAATTTAATTGTAATCAAAATAGTTTAAATATTGATAAAATTACATTATGACTATGTATTTCAAGTTGTCCAAAAAGTGTAAAGGGGCCCCGACATACATGCCTAGGGGCCCCGACATGGTTAAACTGACCCTGGTAGTCTTAATATATAACTTGTGGCTAAATTATAATGCCACATCTTTTAGGTCGTTTGCTTACACTACATCTGCCAGATTACATCGACAATACACATCATGGTATATACATGAGCTTTGAACAAAAAGCTTTCACTTTTAAAACAAGTACCACTAATAATTCTTTAAATGCTGTTGACTTAAGCCTACTAAATATCATAAGTGAATTGTGTAGGGATTACAATATACTTTATTGCATACCACAAAGGCATAAAATAGCAGAAATTAAGTTGAAGAAGATTAATAGGCGATCTGATCGCTATATGAGCGATCTCTTTCAGACTGGATTGTTTGAACGTGCGCCGAGACAACCGACCCGGGCCTGTGTGATCCCTGAACTCTATAGTCACGGGAATGGTGCCCCCGGCGCCGGCGCGTTGGCACCACGTAGCTCTGTTACCATGGTTCTGGAAAAAAACAATTATATTATTATATTATCACGCCATCGGCCTGGTCTTCTATGGGATAAGTAGGGAACACAGACTGCAAAATATATCTGTCTATGCCGACCTGACGTGCCTTTGCAATATAATGTATATATAGGAGAAGAATTAGTTGTTTTTTTAGCGGTAGCAAGGCGAAGCGGACCCGTGTGCGACGTATGTGGCTTCGCATCTCTCCAACGCTCCTCGGTGCCAGTGGAATCGTACCGCCATAGTTGTCAACGCCACAAGGGAACTCTTTGTTCGCATGCCAAGTGATATCTCTACGGTAGAGGTACCTACAACATGCGTTTTTTAATGTCACTTCACTGTTTAAAGTTTAGCGAATACGAACGCGTTGATCTTTTACCATTTACTACTAGTGTTTAAATTTCAACTAGTTTTTTTTTAAACCACTCTAAAAGCGTGTGGTTTTGAAAAAATGAAGTCAAATTGTGTATGTTGTGTTTATCTTACATCAATGAAATTATGATGTAAGACGATCAGTATTGTAAGTATTAAATGCGTAGATATATTAAATAGAGCTATCGAATTGTCATTTTGATTCGTGAATTGCATCCACTATTGACGGTGTAAATATTTGTGTGTATTAGTACAAACACAGCCATGAGCCGTCACTGCGGCCTACAGACATAACTTTAGACGGCTTTTTGTTCTAAGCTCGGGTTAGTGTTATTTTTGGTGCTTTGAGATTTTTTTTCGTGAGTTGCGTTCGAACGCAGCGAAGGAGTAGCGAAGGGCGTTCTGTGAGCTATGGGAGTCCCACGGGAACCGATCTCTGAACTGGTCAGGGGGAATATCAAAAAAGTGTATTATTATTATTATGCACAAAATATGAATATTATTATTATTTATTGTAAAATAATATCCGATCTAATTTTTATGTCATTCATATAATGGCTCTTCTGATGGTGATTATTTGAAATGTACTGATTAATTTTAGATGTTTTTGTTTTATTATATTTTTTTTACGATTTATATATATTTTTTAAAATAAAAATGCAAGATAAGTTCTTTTTATATTTTATTTTTTTAAGTAGGTACAGTCCTACATATTAATCGCATTCCATTTGTTCATAATCGAAATACAATTATTTAAATTATATTACTCTAATATACCTATTGCGTGACCTAACAGGTGCATACAAAAGGAGATTCGAGTGCAATTTTTTCTTTATATCTATGTATTAGTGCAATGGCAAGGATCATGTTATCTTTTATGTGTGTATATTGTAACATTTAACTATTAAACGTTTCGTGAATCCCCACATCCATGAATAAATGATGTGGCGACTTAGCCGACGTATGTTTTTCTCGCGGATAGCCCGACTGGTCCCCCGCCCCGCGCCCGTCACGAGCTCCGCTGCTCCGCGATCGGAACTAGTCGGGTCGTCCCGAAAAAACTTACATTACACAGTTAGTTATACTATCATGTAATTGTATATGTTCAATAATGTCATTATCACCGTCGCATGTACGATATATGAGAAAATATATCATATCACAACACTACAGTTTGTTTATTATTACTAACAGCTGTTTGGATTTCAGCCAATTATATTTCGGACATAATACTAGGCGGTTCTAGTATTGTCTTTGTAATTGTGATCTTAACTTGTATGTATTTATACATGTTTGTGAAAGTTGATGTTTCGGCCATGTGTTACATTTGTATAGCCTAATTCGTTATGTACTGACATCATTGCGACTACTGTTTTTGAGCGACGAATGATACGAAATATGCTGTAGGTACGTTTAAGCTATAACGAATGGCCTAAGCATGCCGAATGCCCGTGTCATGTCATTTATAGACGTTAATGAGACAAATGGCTGTCTGATGTACGCAGCCACGCCAAGACAACGGAGTAAGTTTATCGGTATTCGATCATCAAAAATTCACTCATCCTACATCTACTTATTAAATAACTGTGATTAAATAGTTATAAAAATCTAAAGTATAAACAATAAGTAAATATGTAATAATACCGCACGTATGCGCTCAACTGTAGATGTCACTAGTTCAGCTAATATTAATTTGGTCTGTATACATATTAAAATTGATATAAGCGTGTATCAGATTAATTTGTAATTGTACAAAGACTGCTTTACATTCCTTGCCTTGTGGTTTATGGGTTGCTGTTATCGTGCAATTGCAGTCTGTTTTGATGTATAGATGACAATACGGCATGTAATCAGATTAAATATCTATTTATAATGTGAGTTTTATTTTTTATCCTACCTACCTATTTTTGACTACCAGTGAAGGTATCTATTTTGTTTGATCTAATTGTATATAATTACATATGAAGTTAATAAAGTTTAACAGAGCAAAAAAGGTTTAGTAAATTATGGGTTGCAATTCTAATAATCTAAACTGAATGTACCACAATTCGTGTTATGTTGCAGCGAAACAAAAGTATATCGATAAGTGTAGTCGAGATAATGAATTTTTTTTTGTTTCTTAATGTGTCATTTAGCATTAGATTTAAAAATATGCTATAGGAATATAGAAATAGGAACACGCAAATGAAAAAATTACAAGTGTTTCACGGTAATAATGGTATTTTTATTTAGAATATTGCAATAACGAAACGATTGAGAATATTGCCATATTACTACAGATGCTTTCAATTTGTAGAATCTGCTGAATTTCCAGTTATTTTAAAAACACTATACGATCTTCATTAAGTTATCTAAGGTATAAGGAATCTAAGATATAACAAAATAATGAATAATCCATCATCTTACAAACAGCCGTAAATAGGCTGTAAAAATGTTAGTAAATATTTTTTTATTAATATAATAAAGGATAATATTAATATAAAAAATAAAAATTATTGTTGTTCATAACGGCCAGAATAATGTTTGCAACAGTGCTATTGACGAAGTTACGAAATTTTGTTCATTTAAACTTATTAGACAAAATAAGTTATGTAATCTTATAATATAATAATTTCAAAATTAATGTATATTTTTTGTGCGCCCATCCAACGTTTGTTATATTGTTGTGACAAGGTCATGACAAATAGTACAAATAAAATATTTTATAAGCAACACTAAAATGTCAAACGCCTTTGACATTTCTCTCTTCAATTATTATTATTACAACAGATTGTCTAATGGCCAAGCCTATTTTTCATAGTTAGTATTTTATTCCTCATACTTTGTATCACTTCTCCAGCTCGTATAGCTACTTCTGAACCATGGTTGTTAAAGTATATATCAGTGGTATTTCTGGTAACAAAGAGGTAAGTTTAATATTAGAAAATTCCTTAGTTGGCCGGGCTCTTTTCACGTCTTTTTACTCAATCGATTCACGTCGTGTTTGTTTTTGTTACGTGATGTGAAATCATTTTAGGTAAAAAAGAGACAGCAGCGGGTCCTCATGATATTGGACTCGAAAAACATCAAATATGATGTCATTGACATAACAGAACCTGGAAGGGAATCTGATAAGGATTTCATGCAAAACAATTCCAAATCTAACGGAGGCACCGTAAGCGACCCCAACCCGCGCTCGCCGCTGCCGCCGCAGCTGTTCAACGACGACGAATACTGCGGGGTGAGTTACAGTCACCACATACTCTGAATTCGATATTACCTTAAACTCACTCGTTTGAGCGCTCGTGACTAATAGCGTAATCGTTGAATGTAATTAATAACTGGTGAAACGTGGGAGTGTTCTGTATTCCTCTGCCTATCTATTCGGGGATTACAGTCGTAAAGTTACGTACGTTACGTTGAATGTAAAAAATTAAAGTGATTCATCAATTTACATTTCACATCTGAGCTAAAACGCCATAATTGCCCTGATTTTTCATTTTTTTCCACAGGATTATGACCAGTTTGATTTGGCTAATGAAGTAGATACCTTAGAACAATTCTTGAAAGTAGAGATACCTCCCGAGCAGGTTGTCCAGGTATTTAACATAGTGAACAAAGCTTGTTTATAATACACAGTTATATTGTTTTCATGTTTTATGAATAACTATGTCATAATTATTACAGGAAAATGCTCTGAATGGTGTTGTAGCAAACAAAGACTCAAAGGAGAACTCATTAGAAAAAGAAATTCAGGATGCTCCTGTAGAGAAAGCAAATTCACCTGCAAAAGAGGAAGAATCAGTTGCAGAGAAAGCTTCCACTGAAGATGGCACACCCTCTCAAGAAGATTCAAAACCTGTTGAAGAATCCAAACCTGAAAATGAATCACAAGACAATGATGCACCCGAAAGGCAAAAATCTGTAGACAACGAGGAGACCACAATAGAAAAAGAATCTTCTCCCGTTAAGGAAACTGAAGTAGAAGCTATGAAGTTGTCTAAAGACACTGAAGAGAATGGCACGGCTAGTTCCCGTGAGCAATCACAAGAAAAAGACAATACTGAAGTTGTTGAAAAAATAAAGGATAACCCTACGGAAGCTCTTATTGAAAGTGAAAAAGCAGCTGCTTCCGACTGAATGACTGTTGTTCAACTTATGCTTATCAGCTCAAATCAATATCTTTTAGCACTAAGCAAGCACTTTTCATTAAGATTGTACTGTTATTTATAATGCATCCTTCCTTTGCATATTAAGTCATTGTATATAACGCAAAGAAGTATTTGTTGATAAATTAATTAATTTTCTGTAACAACATATTGTTACAACTTTCAATGAAGTGGCCTATTTTCATCATAAATCATTATGAGTATTAATAAATTTTTATATGAAGTTTTCAAAATAAGAGTTCTATTTAACAATTATATTGGCTTATATTATTTTAAAGTATTAATTGATGTATTATGTTTTTTTATTATTTACATGATTAATTTTATTTACACTTATTAAATCTCAAGACCTCTGTGTATTAAGAGTGCTCTTTTGCATACTATTTTTACAACTTTTCCAGACATGACATATATTTTAAGGTAGCGAAAGCAGAGTAAGATCTATTTGAATTCTATTAGGTGCTGATTATCATGAAGTCATTGTTTAACACCTGTTGGCCATTCTATTTTCATAGCTTACCTACTTAAGTTTTAATTTTATATTAATTGATATTTCTTTTGATTTATGTCATCTATTAATATTATTAAAGACAGTTTTTTTAAACTAATTTTTCATACGAATTATATAAAATGCCATTGATTTTTGTTTTTTATTATTTTATTTTATAACAGACAAAATCATTGCACAGTCAGTGCTGTCTTCCTTGACAGAAATTTACGTTAGATCAGCTCTGCGACCAACATCAAGGGCATGATGAGTATTCCATTTACTTTCATTGACTCAAGTACACCAGTTGATAGACAAAGTTGCATTATTCATTACAATCACATACTACTTAGCGAACAAATGGTTTTGTAGAATTATGAGCAATACTTAATAGCATCAATAATAATATAATCATTCTAAATGTATTCTTAGCTTTCCAACCGAACAACAGTACGTCAGTCCAACATATTGTGAACAACACATCGCCGGCCCAAAGATCAGATGTGTTAGGTATTACCGAATGTTTCGTCAGGAGACGCCTGTACGGTCTGTATCATCATTCGATCAGAACATATTAGCTGTAACAATTAATAATACATAGTGCTTTGGCGCGTGGACAAACGCTCGCTCGGAAGCGACGTAAAGCGTTCATTGACCGCCCGCGCGTCGCCGCCTGCCAACTGCACCTCGCGCGCTGCACGCGGCGCGCGAGTGCACGCGTCGCTACGAGAACATGCTGTGAGCATCAAGCAATTTATACTTATGGCCACTTCACACGATATGTCATGCCAACGGGCGCTTGGAATCCAAATAACACGAGAGGTTCTAAAGCGAAACGTTTTATTTATTCAAGATTATGTTGAGCAAATAAATTTTCTTAACAATTTATTACATTTAGCTTAACATAAATATGGAATAACATGATATAAAATCTATAATGGAAATGTAAACATTCAGGTATCTAATTCATTCATTGTATTTATCACTACAATGAAAAAAATATTCTATAAATAGCCTCTATCTTACACAACGACATAGCTCATATACTCTTTTTCATGATAGGAGATGGGGGATTACTGAAATCTCTCAACAATGAATCGCCGGTTAGCTCCGGTATGTTCCTGTGCCTCAGCTCCGGATCCGACAGTTCGTCTAAAAGACACGCCTGAGTATTCTTATCGAGAGTGACTAATCTTTGTCGCGAGTTCTTGTACTCCTCGACTAAGCTGAGGTTCCTCTTGATGCCGTCCACGAGCCTCACGACGGAGTACTCCCCCATGGCCGCGCCCTCTTGCAGCTTGGTGCCGGCTATCTTCGCCATGGAGGACGTCTTCACGTCCGTCATGAACTGCACCAGCCATTGCCTGAGGTTACTGAGTATTGTCATCGGCCCCTCGTACTCGTTAGGCACGATGCCGTCCACTTCCGATTCGAAGAATGACAGTAACGGGAACCATATTCTAGTTCTGAAATAAACAAAAATAAACATTTAAATAAAATGTACCTTGCCCCACAAAAGTACACCGTAAAATGAATATTATAAAGACATTGCCTAAGTCATAAATATACACTGAAATGCACATATGAACGTAATGTCAATAATTAATCATTTATGTCACGATCTCTGTGACGTCACGATGCAAAGCACGCACTCGTTACACAATCGATGGTCAAAAAGGACATTCAAACGGAGGCTAATAACAATACTTCAAACGGAGGCTATAACTCTAGGCTATTACTGAACATAAAGCATCTTTCATTATGAAACAAGAAACAGTTTAAGGGTGTAGCTACCTGGATGAGTCGTTCTGCATGAGCGCCTGGTTGTTGGACAGCGTGTGGTAGTAAAGGAAGAGCCTGGACGTGATGTAGAACGCGATGAACACGTCAATGGAGTAGTGCTCGTGCGCCGCCAGGATGAAGAAGATGCCGAACATGTTCATCACCCACGTGAGGATATGCAGCAGGTACAGGCTGCGAGAGGTGTCTGGAACAGGCGAGGACATGTTCAACTTTCTATTCATTACATAGAACTAGCGAAGGGGGCTGACGCGTCGAAGGCGAGAGTGGTGAGCATTTGAAGACAGAGTTGGCGGCGGGAGGGGACGCGCATCTCTCGCAAGTGCCAAGTTCGGTACTGCGTGTTCTACATACCTGCATAAGACGTTATAATATGTATGAAACTATAGTAAAATGAAAAGTAAAAGTTGTAATATGTAAAGTTGTAGTATAGTAAAGTTGTAAAATGCATGAAGCATTAGGCATTAGATATGTTGTTGAAGAAATATGTACGACAAGTGTAATAAAGGAAATCTTTGCAAATCGAAATAAGATTTTTTTTCCCCATGTTGAATGTACGATATGTGACCGCTTGTTGCGATGTGTGGACTATGGGCACGTTACCTATGAGGGTAAGAGAGTACCTACTGGAGGTCTGATTCGAGCTTATAAGACTATATATCACTTGCTACAATGGTAAATTAAATGGTAATAATAATAGTAATGGTAAAGTTCGCGAGGACACGTCCACATCTGCGGTGCTCCCTACAGTTATTTACTGATCTATTATGTCTAAATGCGATTGACCTAACGAGAAATATATTGCCGAATGTTCCTTTTACAAATAATATTGGTTCTACGTGAACTGAATGTAGCCTACAAATTACTAAAATAATACCTATGTAATTATTTTCATTTGTATTTAAATATGATACAATTATTTGTGATTCTTTCAGACAGTTTTTTTTATTATAAACATATTACTGGATATTAGATAATGATTTTTTGGTTACATTTTGTAATAGGGTCTTGCGCCATTTTTATCATTAAAATATCGCTTTACAGTTATATTATAATACCTGATTAAATTAAACATACGACAGTGTATTCTATAAATTTTAATGTAAGAAGTAAATTAGTTAGGTTTAAAGTAAAATTCCCGCATATAATTACACAGATAAATAATGTCCCACCTAATTCGCATAAAGGTAGGCCATCTGCTAACAAAATTTTATGTGCTACGATCCCCAAACACCTTCGACGCGATATTATTAAAGCTTCCTACGACACGAACTCCAAATACCCTTTTGTACATATAAGATGAGGTCTCGGTAAAAGTTAACAGAGTTTACACGAAGTGACGTGTCGTTGACGTGAGTGCGTTTGATCTTAAGTTATCGTGTCAATGGGTTACTATGTCGTGAGGTTCCGCCTGCACTGACGTATACAAGACAAAATAACGAACCATAAGTCAATAGTTTATTTATATCGACTAGCATATTTTGCGTTGAATAATATCATATTGACAACACTCAACAAGATCTACGTCATGTCGCAGCGAGGGTCGCTTGCTCTATTAAATTAATATCTTGCGATATCTCCATATGTCTCATTCCAAAGTAGCGGCGGTTTTATAATAATCGCTGATAATCTACATAAATACATATAAATATATACTTATATGGATACGTTTCTTTTAGTTAGACACAAAATAAATATATTTCCCGTGTGGTATTCGAACCTAAGGTCCAGGCTCTGCGGTCAGGTTTACAAACCACTAGGAACCAATCCAATGTCTGTTATACTAACGTGCACATATGTATACTGATGGACGTTCACTTTGGCAACTGTCTTACGCACCTTACTCTTACGTCTTACCACGCACTTATGAAGTTGCATCCGATCTCAAGAAATGATTACGTAGGTGCCTACGTGTCGCAACGCTTTTATAATATTTTTTATTTAAAATCACTATTTCCAGTAATCTAGGTATATACTTGCTTGCACTTCAAATATCTTGTAATATGGGAATTCTTTTTAGATATTTAGACGACCACATTAGACGAGAATGAGTCGTCATCATTAGCTTGTCTGAGTCCACTGCTGGACATAGGCATCCCCACGCGGGACATGCGGAGTGAGTATCAGATATCTGGTGGTCGTTATCTCGATTGCGTGATTGTAAAGCAATTGAACAGTTAGATCTCCCAACAATAAGAGTTTAATGAGAAGTGATAGGAATAGTTAGGTACTGCAATCATGCGGGATTCCAAGACGAAATCTAATATGGACATGCCGTACAAGTACCTACTGATGACTAAGAACTGGTAACAAAACAATTAAAATAACACGAATGAACCATAAATATTTGATTTATTGATAGCAAGAATTCTATTGAGTTTAGAATTTAATATTAATTAGAGTCCTTTTGACTTGATATTCATATCTATATCTTACCTTTAAAAATTATGCTTTTTAACTTCAATTGTAATTTTAATTGTACATTTTTAAATAATAAAATTAATAACGACGGTGTTGAATGAACATATTAAGAATTACAATACTAGACAATAGAGAGTAAACATATTGTTAGAAATATTGAGAATACTTTCATTGGATGTATGTCAGGAGTGGTAGACTCGGTTTTGAGCGCGATTTATAAATAAAGCTATTTGTACTTAGTCACATTTTCGTGTGATATCAATTATTATACTCGTTTGTCGCCGCACACCGATGTAGATAAGACGACATACAATTGGCCATGAGGAAAACAGCATTTCCTTAAATCTGTTCCGATATGATTGAGTCAATCTCGAAGTAATTTAATTTCAAGTCTATTTCTCATTAAATCGCGCGCTAGCTACAGTAATTTATATACGGTGTTGTAGCGATAATCTAATCTTTATAATGGACATAGGGCAAGGGACAAGCAAACCAAATCGACCTGGGTATGGGTCATGCGGAAATACGCGACTGTAATAGTTTCTAAAGATTCAAAATTTATTATATTAATGAATTGATAAACGATCTAACTGGTGAATTAATTTATCCAATTAAAACATTATTATTACAATTTGCAGATTAAACAGCCACTACATTAACAACAGTGATGGATATAAAATATAATTGCATTGAATAGGAAAGCTTCGGTTATTATTAAAAAAATATCTGGTGTGAAACTGTGCGAACTGTGGACGATTTATTATTATAATATGGATAAATAAATTTAAAACATTGGTTTGAACAATTTTGTAGGTACGTCCCATAGCGTTAGCGATTAAAGTTTAGGAATTAGACGTGGGCACATCGTTAAGAGAATTTACATAGGTAGTGTCAAATATACTTAAATCTTTGAATTATTCAAAGCTTACTAAACATTTTACTAAACCAATGGAAATTGAGAAATTAACCAGCAATTTACACTTAAACAGCACTCTCTTATCGGTATGTCCGCCGCCGCTCTCCTCGAGCGCAGTGGAACGTTAATTTATCGTAGATTGGACTTTTCTCTTTACATTATTATTAACTAATTGTCATAATTGCTATTTTAAATTTTCACTACAGCTGAAACGAAACATAATGCAATTATGCAGCGAATTATAATTACTTACTTTCACTTTACTATAATAAAATATTTTTTTACCAATTGACTGAGTGAATGAAGAACTGTTCTTTATATAAAAATTAATATATTGTAAGGAATGGATTCCGGCTTAACATTCGGTCACTAATGTCACTTTGACGGCTGTATGGGATCTCAAATGAGTCAGACTTTCTCGCTGAAGTCAGTGGAAGTTACGTTAAAGTTTAGTGCGTGTGAGAAATGCTGAGAATCTATTTTACACGTCACGACTTAATGTGTCGCACGCCCACCACGCCTATGAAACGGACACATCAATGTCAGACGTAGTTGTACACGGTTTGGTGTAATGTTTTTATAGAGAGTATACATACATATGAATTATCGTACTATTTAACATTACATCTATATACGTACGTACATAATTAAACAGTGTACGCCGCGACCACCTGACGATCGACGGGAGCTCATCAAAACCCAGCTCGGATAGCTCCGAAACGAGTCGGGTCATATCGAAAAAAATTTTAACAAAACAAAAACCGACTTCAAAAAATCTATTCCAAAACAAATTAATATTCTCTAAAAAATAATAAAATAATATGCTCTAAAAAGTAAAAAAATAATTTATCATAGTCAATCAAATTGTTACGATAATGTAATGTAGGTACAATATTTGTATATTTTTTGAGTTTCCGAGCCAATATTTGAAAACCTAAATTAGAAAAATTCTATAACGCCCGACCCGGGCATCGAACGCAGGACCTCCTGATCGGCAGTCGCACTCACAACCAACACGACCAACGAGGTAGTCAAATTAATTAAT
>DWTO01000103.1:0-27832 GCA_018244755.1 Jemadia pseudognetus
AAATTAAATAAAAAAACATATAATTACATATGATAATGCTTAATTATGTCTAATTTATATAATTTTGCCCGTGGTGCCTGGATGTACCCTGGCCCGCATGCCCAGCATGGGGATAGTGGGCGTTACCCCTCAGGAGAGATCTATGTCCAGCACTGGGCTTTAATAAGCTGATGATAATGAATGATATAGAAATATTAAATAGTGGGACATAAGATAGAGTGGAAAGTCAAACATAAACCAAATTGCAAAGTGCTGTTAAAGTTGACATGTATTGTAAGTCGCGACCGCGTGTTCCCTGTAATATTGTTATATAATTAATGTTAATAAATTAATCTCCAGTTGAGTAGACAAATTAGACGCAGGCTGCTCGACTAACGACGGACTATTTGGATTAAATGGGGGGTTGATGTTTATGATTTACGGGGCCTGGGTAATTGTGGCGCCGGCCTGTCGCGGGCTCGGCGCGAGCCCACACCTCCGCATGTCTGCGCGTACGTAGCAAAATTGTTATAGATCTGTCTCGTGCCAATCTTTAAATGCCTTTTAATCAAGTTTATTGAATGTTACTTTACATGTGTATACGATATAGTGAGTGAGTCCAGCAGTGGACTGAGACAGATTGATGATGACAAAATAAGATTTCCTGTAACATAAAAAAATTGTTGATGAAAATGGCGAAAAGCACCCGATAACTACATAGTTTTTCATTCGAAAGAAATGTTGTTATAAATGCAAGAAATAAAACTCTTACAACATATCACAAAAAACACGCACATTATTCTATTTTACAGTAAATTACACCTACTGTACCAATTTGTTGCAACAAAAATATGTAGGAGACAACGACATGACTACAAGCGTATGACGCAAGGTCGTCGCGTCAAACGCTGTTAACGTACACTAACGTCGCATATACAATCCTCGTAACGAGCGCTACGCTTAATGAACAATTAATTTTCGCTTAGCTCTTCATTATAGAAAGGCCGCTCCAAATGTTACCCATCCCCGCAGCGTGCACGTGGAGCGGCGTAAATAGATGACGTCGGCGTTATTAAAACAGCGACCAAGTTCACGGCGACGCATCCCAATGTTGACTATTCATTATACATCTCGCCATAAGGCAAACAGTGCTGTGTTTTGTTATTAGATTCCATGCACACATGCGAGACTCCTGTCCCTGTATGCATGTAGCAGATATCTGCCAGAGATATAAATTAATTATTCAGATATGCATAATTCTGCCTAACCTGTGTTTGGCAAGCGTGCAATGTTGTAGATCCCGTGTAGCAGTAAAGTTTCTTGCGCCGCTTTTTCTCCATGGCGAAGCACCTCCCGAAGCGGTGGTAGTTTCATTTTTACGTATAAAAAGTGATCGAATGAAGCAATTCTGAATAAATGACATTTGAATTTTGAATTTGGAATGATAAAGGAGTCGTCGTTGTTCCTAATGATGATGATGATTTGTGCAATAATCAATTTGTCCATAGTTGCATTGTCAAATATATTAAAATTATATCTTATTATAAAGGTGAAGGAAAACATCGTAAGAGGACCTGTACATTTTCTCCAAACAAACATATATATTTCACACTAAATATAAAACGTGGTATCCAGATCTGAACGTGCACTTAAGCAAATTAAGTAAAGAGCCAGCACAAGTTCGATTCTATTTGTAGCGACAGAAACAGATTTATTCACAGTGTATACGTACATATATAGATATATATATTCGTTGTAGCACTATGCAATAATAGATGTCGTAGAAACTACGAACACAGCTTATTTGTACACGAAAACTAATTAAAAAGTTTGTTTTCACAACTTCCGGCCGTAAGTGGTGACTAAGTAAAGCTTTAATTTCTGAAAGCATATAGGTAAATCTTTTTAAATTTTCGTATTCCGAATGGCTCATGTCACCACCATCAGTTCATTTCCGCCTACTGTTGGACTTGGGCCTAGGCCTCACTGTTTACTTCCTCATCAAACAGTACTTCTCCTATGTGGTCAAGATTGTTAGATCTTGGTTTTCCTCGGCACCTGCGTCCATCAACAATCGCGTTATTTATCTGTTTTGTCTTTCATCTGCCGTTCTTTCCCCACTTCCGCCGCTGCCAGCTACTTTGCGTATATTGTCACTCAATGACTCACATATATTGGGAAAACTTATTTCCTCGAGCGGGAAAAACATGATAATAGTAATAACATGTAACATACGTGCAACTCGCCGAACATCGTATGAATATTTATGGGCGGGTTGGCACGATCGTGCAGATAATGGAATATGCAGACGGTACGGGATCCGATTAGTCCATGCCACAATTAGCGGACATAGAACAGAATGATTTGAAAGTTATACCCTACGAAAACTAAAGCTTCATCTGGCTTTTTCGTTTTTTTTATTACACGAGAACTATTGTTATTATACGACGACGTAGACTTCACTCTTGCAGATTATATAACTCGTAGTTTATATAGAGCTAACATCTCAGACGGCTTTCCTTTATTGTTTGCAGCCACAGCATTGTTAGTTAACAGATGGCAGCACTATCGCCTAGATGGCAGCACTATCGGCTTAGACAGGTTGTTTTCGACACTATAGTTCATGAAAAGTAGCAATATTAACGGAAAACCATTATTGAACTAACTAAAACGAAGTCAAAACATGGGGAAATTGAACAATGATAGTTAAGTAACGTACTGTTTCTGTATTTTTACCGTACTTTCTGGTAAGTATTTCCAAGATTAATTGGCAAAAAATGTATCAGGTATTAAGTTCATACTTCGTAACTTAGCATCTTTATTAAAAATAAATAAATAGAATCTAGTTGTTTTTTATTTCCTACATCATTTACCTAAAAACCTACACTTATTGACAAAAGTTTACCCTAGTTACTGGATAAAGAACATTTGTATAATAAAACAATTAGAAGTAAACGTTGATTTTAAATCATCTTTATATTTTTTTCCTTACGGATTTAAGCCGCATAATAAACATTTACTGGTTACGACATCAAACAAAACAGAAATTAAAACTAGAGAAAAGCCTTTAATCGCCAATAAATATAATTAATAGGCAGCCCTTTGCGAAGAGCGTGGGAAGGGCAAGTAAACAAAATAAATAAATATTGGTTTGAATAAAGATTTGTGAGCGGGTCCGCGCCTGGAGATGCGCGATAGCACAACTCTGTCATAAGCACGTACATTTGTACTGCAAGTGCAATCTTGGCTTGTTCCATCCCTTAGCTCGTTTCAACCCTTAATAGATTACTAATGTAAACTTTATAAAACATATTGTTATTATATTTCATACTTATATCGTAAACTTATTTTAATATAATTTTTATTTAGTTACAAATAGTTAAATGTATAAAGAAGTTATATTTAATGAGTTTAATCTAATGTATTTCTGGTAAATAACTTGAATAAAATATCTTCTGTATTCAATAAGGATAACAGCAGTTTGATGAATAAATTCAAGTGTTATTGATATTTACAGTATGTATATATGTAGTATTATTAAATTAACCTTCTTATGCATATTCACCACCCCCACCACGACCATCACCACCTATTCCATAGTGGGACTTAAACGTAACTGGTGAAACCTGGGAGCGTTCTACATTCCTCTGCCTACCACTTCGGGGACTACAGGAGTGACGTTACGTTTGTATAATTGTGTAATAGATAATATTATTAAATCTTCTTATTTAATGTAAAATGCAATTAAGCTATTATTGCTCGAATGTTTGTTAGAATGTTAGAATCCCGTGTCAGGTAATATTAGATTTTTTTAACTTAGCTCTAACATAACATTTTTAGATAAAATGTCTAGTAGCGGCTCAGAGTCTCGATATGTGCCCGGTATACGGTAATAGGCTTACCGCCTATTCCGTACTGGGAGGTAAAAACATAACTGGTGAGACGTGGAGAACCTACAGGTAGAATAGGCGCTACGGTTCTCTCCCTACTTTTTCGAGGATTACAGGCTTAATGTTGTGTTCGTTATGTACTATTAATATCTACTATATTAATATTGTCATTCATTTTCACCTCCCTTGCGATATACATCGTATAACAAACGCGTATGATATATTTATTTCCGTGGAATAAACCTTAGTTGAACCATCATTTTACTAAAAGAATTTAAGCGCTGAAAAAATCAACGATATTTTAAAAGTTATCAAAACGGAGGGTTGTGTTTTTAATTTAACAGTGACCAAATAATGTGTAAATTGAAGTGGTCTTGTTGAGGACACGTAATTAGTTTAATCATTTTAGTTGTTTGCACAGTTGACAAACAAGTCGCCCGACCGCTCCCCCACGGGCGCCGCCTGCGAGCCAAGCACCTAACTATCGAATTCGTGATCCAATATTTCAAAACGAAATAAATATAAAACAAGATAAACGTTTAAATAAAAGTAGAACATATTGATTTAAAATGTTTGTAAAAATAAGTTAGCATATTTTATGCATATTTACTACATAGTACTCGTATTGCGCTACTGTTGAACACGGGTCCACTTTATGATTTAAAAAAAGCGTTATAGTCAAAATAGTTTTGACTAGTTTTCCAACCCACTAAAGGATTTTGCATGATTTACCAATTGAGATCGTTGACATCAATTATTAACGGCTAGAGCATCTTAAAACATACACATCTTTGTAGTGTTATTACTATTATTACTAAGGACGCTACGTTAACGTCCGGTACAAAGTAGTGTAAACACGCTTGTACTGTACAAATGTTTCTCGATGACGCTACGCTAACGCACGGTACATCGGCCGCGCTAGCACGCAGCGCGGGTGGCGCTAGTCGACGGCTGGTGACGCGCCGAAAGTGGCACTTTGCTGTTAGACAAACGACCTCCGCGCTGTACACTCACTCTAATTTTACGTCCCGACACCCCGCTTTATTGTTATCAACGTATGCGTATCCGATTCAAAATGTTTTCATATAAATTTTTGATTTCTTCAATTATTCGTTGTCGTGTTTTAATAATAAACTGTTCGGTCTTCTTTTTAATAATATGCTTGCTACCTGCATGCACCTTTTAAATTATTTAAAAATTCATATCCATCATCAGTTATATAAAAGCGAGACTGAAATAAATGTTTTAAACGTAACATCACTCCTGTGATCCGCGAAGAGGCAGGCAGACGAGTCTAGTACACTTCCATGTTTCACCAATCGTCACGTTTACGTCCCACTATGGAATAAGGAATAATATATACTCATTCCTTACATTGTACAATAAATTATAAATAAGTATTTAAAATGGTAACATAGTCATTTAGTTGTAACATATAATGCATTTATTTCCATTGTAAGTTCGTTAAATCTGTACAAATGTTTCGTCTATCATGTTTCAGATCTGAGAAACCACGGGTCCGCGGCGGAGATCGCACGGCGGCACGGCGAACGTCCCGGCGCGTCGGCACTAAGCCCGCTAGTACGCCCTAATAAATTGCGATTTAACTTGTCTCTCGGATAACGCCAACTTTTCCGCGTTTGTTCCGCACCCGACACTTTTTTCCCGCCTCTTCATTTCCTATCTCTTACTTTTGTATTTTCTGCTCCTTCCTCGCCGAGATAAACAGGCGAGAAACGCTGAAAGGGGCTTTACAAATTCAAATTGAACTTATCACACAACTTTTTACATTTGTTTCTGGTCTCGAGTTCGAGGGAAAGGAGCGAAGAGGCATTTAATAGTACAATCTCGGGCAAGATTGATGATTTTGTATCACACCTCGCTTCGGGCGGCTCGTAACGAGTTGGATGGCTCTCGACGTGGGTCGTGCTGCGTCTTATCTGGAATGGGATGCCGCTTTATCTCAAATTACATATTTTACTTGGAATGTTCTTGAATCGCGGTCTTTTTCGATGTATTAGTAAAACATTTTAAAAGTTTTACTGCTTCAAAAGAACCTTATCAGAAAATTGTTCCCATTCTTTTCGCTATTACAGTAATTACCCAAAGCTTCGGTTGGAATAGCCATTAAGTCCTACTTCTGTCGTTTTTTCTTATGTTGCTGGTTTCATATAATATTTTCTTTCACGTTTACTTACCTAATTCAACTCACAAGTGAATGTGGCAGTGTTCACTCATCTATTACTGCTGTCGTGTCCCAAAGGGCCAACAAGTAATTTAATAACACAGCACTTCGTATTGCCTCACTGCGTTACATCGCGAAGTAGCGAGCGTCGTGCAAACACGATCCATTTAGCGCGATAAATAATAATATTGTATAGGTAAACACAATCTAGTTAATGAAGGCACGGTTAAGGAAGTTTCGCCGCGTGCAGTAAATAGCGCTCGCTTAATTTGAGGGCCATGTGTGGGCATACCGCGGCATATTTATCCCATTATGCACGGCACGGGCCCCGCCGCACCGATGCGAGTCACGTCCGCTGAAACGAATCGCATGTGACATTATTTGTGAAGATCGTGCTCTATCTTCGTCGGCGACATGCCCGAGACGTGGAGGGATTACTCACAAAGAAGTACGATTTCAACGGCACGATAAAGAAGCGAGAAAGTAACGCGCGGTAAATTCTCCCCGGGATTAACGCACGGTTACCTACTTCCTTTTGTGTCCGGGTTATGTTGATTTCATTTATTACCGTTTCCGCGTAATAAAACCGCCGCGTTAATGCACGGATTTCACAATGATGTTACGTCAACATTTAAAATGTTAATATTATCGTATTAATTAAACATGAATGATAGTACTAAATTAACATTTCTTACAGATACGTGTAGAACTACGCAGAAACGCTAAATGTTTAGTTGCAACGAGAGTTCAGTTCAACATCATTACAATTTTCGTTTTCCTTTAGCTTCATATACAATGATTATCTAAACCACAATTTGAATATCAAAACAAATTATCCAATCACAAATCACATCATAGTTGAATGCAATTCAAATTATAACAATCGCTATGATGGGACGGTATCCCTGTTAATAAATTAGCAATGCTAAACTTTGCATACGTATATTGCTGTTAATGGTATGCAATTATTGCATTATCTACAAGACATGTATTCATCGTTATGCATGAATACATAATCGTGTATATGATTAAATTATATATCGGCTTAATTCACGTATATCTTTTTGAAATGTCCGGGCTTGTTTCGGACCTCTCTCAAGTCTTTCTTCTTACGGAAATCGTCCATGGATACTCAAAGAATGTTTAACAGTTGAATTATTATTATTATATTATCTCGCCAGGTCCCTTACAGGGTGGGCAGAGTATACAGAGTGCCATATATATCTATCTTTACCAAGCTGCCGTGCTGCTTCTATAATAATATTAAAATTCATTAACAGTAAAATGTTACCGTGTTCGGAACCAGATAGATACATAGCAGTAGTATAATATTTCAAATCATTGCAACTCTCTTTTATAATCTTCCTTGCAATAAATTAGCTAAGTGAGTTGACAATGAGAAAACTTTGTAAGTCGACGGGCGACTGCAAACACCGGACGCTGTCTCTGTACCTTCCTTGCTCTCGTCTGAAGTTTCGAATGTTTTGTTATTCTAAATAAATAATGATGTATAATCACATTTTGCTTCAACGTATAAAAATAGACGCTTGTACAATACGTTGTAAGTATTCCCGAGATGAAGTTACATGCGTGTGCATTTTTAATAAATGTCAAATAGAATTAGTGCATGAATCTATAGCTTGCGAAGTCTCCTTTTCTTATTAAGAGCAGTGATAATGATATAGAGTTAACTGCTGTTATTATTATATCATTACGCCAGATTCCTTACGGGATAGGTAGTGAGCACCGAGTGCCAAATATCCTTACAGGCTTGACGTACTTACTTCTACATTCATCACTCCCTCATCAGCCGTCAGACTCCCTCATCAGCGCTCTATATGGCTTAGTTTTAACACAGCCATATTTTGACTTGTGTTTAACACAGAAGTAAAGTTCGGCAAAGTGAAAGAAGAATACTGATAAAGGAGCATTAGTGGCGGTGTGTGAGTCAGCGGAATATTAGCTGGCCGGCGCTGCTTGGTATTCTACGCGCGCTGCACAGTCCGGCGGGCGAAGCTCCCGTGACTCCACCTAACCCAACATTACCTATTGTGTAACACGTTGCACACAGTACGCGATGCGTTAACGCGCTTCTAGTATATTGTGCTTTTGTTAACGTCACCTTTAAATCCTGTTTGACAAAAGTCCTTTGCCAATACTACATAAATGTTAACGTCAACGGTACATTTTGCTAATTTTAACGACAATTTTAAATTCTGACGTTAACGTCAACGTCACGTACTTAACGTAACGTGCTGTTGTTAAAGTAAATTTTAGAGTTTGACTTATTCAAATCTTTGTCCAATACCATTTAAAGTATTGAACAAATCTTCAACCATATTGTTAACGTGTACCCACTTTTAACTTAGCCAATGTGGCAGACAGAAGCCTTAATACTCGCATTCCGAAAGGTGAATTCGCGTATTCAGTTGTGAAACGATAACACTTGATAATGAGGGTGAAGTTATAAAAATATATATAAATACAAAAGTATCTGTTGGAATTCGCTTGACAGTAGGAAATATGGTTAGAAAATATCAATAAAGGCCGTAGCTACGCGCCGTCTGACTGAGGCCGCAATTATTGCAAAATAACCATTCATTTTTCCGCCGCCTCGCTGTGCGCCCATCCATGCGTGATTTTGTTTTTGTGCGTTTGTTCAGTGTCTGGATGCTTTACTGTGGTTATTTTGTTGTTTCGAAAACCATTTGTCGTGAAATAAAACATTTTACTGATATTTGAACATATTTTTATAAAAACAAACAAGCCTTACGCGCATCTTTAAAATTAACTTATGAAATTGAGAGTTAGAAAGTGCAGTCGTAGCACGACATCTGTGAAGATAGAAATATTTGACATTCGGTGATCTCTGCCTACCTCATAACGGACCTAGGGTGCTGTTAATAGTAATATTTTTTTAACATTAAATATATATCACATTGGTCTGAAATATATTAATGAAACTATGTGAATATTATTCGAACATCTATGTGAGACATGATTGAAAGATTCAGTAGAGCAAATCCCCAAGTCCCAAATTAAATCATGCATCTCCGCACCTGCCAGGAGCTGGCTTGGTGCAATTACTTGGCTTTTATTTACGGTTACTTTGAGTCCTTTGAATATGCTTTATTATTATAATATCTTCTAATAGACATCTAACAGATAATGGTAGAGGCGCGTGCAATTAAAAAATTGGACTCGACAAGTTAATATGCTGATTAAGTCAACAACCTGAAACGGGATTAACGTATGAAAAGGCCAAATAAATCTTCATGTCAAAATAATTTCGAAAATTGGTGGAATATAAAAAGAGCTGCGACGTACAACTCGCGCCCTTTGTTGAGGGTTTAGTGGAAGCATTCATTGGAAGGGACTGCTATCTCTATGTGGTCCATCGGATGTGAGAAAAAACTGCGGCTTTAGTGGGACAAATTCTTTTCGATTCAGTCACGTAGCGGCGAGATGGGCCTCTTAGCAGATTTTCTAAGCGTATGTTTAAGATTGGCCGGACTATTTATTGAAAGGACTATTTATTTTATACATTCGACGTAATGTAAGTTACATTTTATTGAATGTGTTAAGCATTTACGCTACACTTATGTATTGTGAGACCGAAAATTATTTATAGTAAAATTAAGTTTAGTAAGTAGCTGTATACTTCTTTAAAATAGAAAAAAATATACATATTACGAAATATCTGAAGGTAATTTGTCAAGGCTGTCTCGAAATCAAAATGCCCATTTCACTATAATGTTTATACTGATAATTTAGCTAAAGAATTATTAATCATCGTATTATTATTTTGTAGTCCGGTTAAATTAGCATTTGAGCGTACTATAGACAAGGGATACGCTCGGAGCTACGAACCGTAGCCCACAGGTGACACCAGACAAAGATATCGATCTAAATGTTTAAATTTCCAGAAATTTTGCTCACTGTTAAGCTAAAATACACAATTGAACAATCAGTGACAAGCCGTCTGTCGATTAGGTAACTCGATGGTTGAACATTGGTAAATAATTCACATCAGGATTTCAACATACCACCCTCTGAATGGGGGGATCAATTATTAACCACTAAACTATATCTTATACTGTACAAAATTAGAATCAATAACTGTATACAATATTTGTATGAATTCAGTTAGGGATAACAAAAATAGTATCGGGAAATATAAAGTGATATAGCAGAGCATGCACTCAGACAAAATGACCAGTTATGTGTCATTTGGGATGTAATTGCGACACGCAGCTGACGCCGGCACGTTTGTTTGCTGTTTGATTGTACCCAAACACATTCAACATCACAATATTTTGGGAACATTCTAAATGCAATTTACACTAAAATTTTATTATTAAATAGCACTTTTGGCTAGAGAGGGAATTGGAATAAAACAAAATTATTACAGAAAACTAAGGCTCCTGGCATGATATATAAATGGATTTATGTATATTATATATTCAGAGTATTTAATCAGTCACCATCTCCCATTAAGGATTTAAATAAAGTGTTATAATAAAATTTCTAGGTGAAGCGAAACTAGGCAGAGTAGCTGTCAGCGGTTGGCCACGAGGAGCTAAAGATCGAGCTTAGAGGCGTGCTGATGGAGACGCCTATGTTCTGCAGTAGCATAGGCTGATGAAGATGATGATGAAAAAAATATTATCTTGTTGCTAATATAATATGTACAAAATTGTATCAAGAACATTTTAAAAGACTGCTTCTAGAACAATCAGCGGAAGGCTTCTTCGAAACTGGTAAAGTTAGGGAGTTACATTCTCTATTAGTACATACATACATATCTTCACGCCAGGTCTTTCACGGGGTAGGCAGAGAGCACCGAGTGCCAAATATCTCTATCCTTACAGACCTACCGCGCCTCCTCCACCTATTCCATATAAGCATTAAAAAAACCCACGACTAATGATTACTTTAAGTAAATTTTTGTTACCAAGCGGTATTATTTTTCAAAGCACCCACTGGAGATAGAATGCTAAAACTATCATAAATCATTAATAGTTTGGGGCATATGTGAAAAACGTCACAAATTTAATAGTAAATGATTGACTCTGCAATCATTCAAGCTCATCTGAATTTGGAATAAAAAAGTCCATAATGACATATTTCCACTCGTACTCACATATTGTCACATAATATTTCTAGCAATAAACCAATGTCCCATAATATTTCCCAAAATAAAAATTGCACAATAAACTCATCTTATAATAAAATTTATTGAAGTAATTCAATATGGAATGTAAAGTGCATGGAATACTCTAAAATTGGTCAAATTCTTATTCAATCGGCGACCTAATCGATATATGTGTAGCTTAGCCCGGAACTTGGCATCACGCCGAACATGCACTAAACGCGGTTACCTCAATTTAATCAACCTGTGCAGCTTTCCAGGAATTCCTGCGGTGGGCTCTGATTATAAATGATTCGAATTTCACACCTGCTATTTGAGCTACAATATTAATTTGTACCAAACGTCAAGTAAATGTACACTCTGTTTAAAAAATATATAATCATATTGCTTAGTGATTAAAGGTGAAAAATAAGAAGATATGTGTAAAAGGATATAGCACACGGCACTCTCTGCCTACCCTGCAAGGGACCTGGCGTGATATTAAAAACAATAATAAAAAGCGACAAAGAACGGAACTTGACAAAGCCATACTTTTTTATAAAAATGCCTAAAAAGGCTTGAAATAACCACAATTTTAAATTCACATGTTAAACAGGAAGCAAGGAACGTAAATGCGTAAAAGGCTTTATAGTTCCGACCCGTCTCGCGTAAAAGTAGGACAATATAAAGTCTCAACCATCGCACGAGAGAATCGCGCTTGCGTCTAATACACAGGGTGGAAGTTTTATCCGTGTAATCGCTACGATCATTCCGCATTCCGGTTTACATGTTAAAATCACAAGTTGAGTGACTATTACATTGTATGGTGACTTGCGTTTTATCGAGTGTTGGCGAGATTAATGGCGGTTTGCCGCGCGCAGCAATTACGCGCGCAATGTGGCGGCATCACGGTTTTGTTGTGCTCAACACCCGACCTATGTTTAACAGAATGACGCGTGAAACGGAACGGCGCGATTCATTTTATGACGTACGTAAAATCACGTCTATATCCTTATGTATGTTCTCTAAAGAATTGCCCCGATTCGTATCTTTTCGTGTCTTCGTAAATGGGAAGGAGAAATTTTTATTTGCGTACAGTCTATTTAGATCAATATTTTTTCATCTTCAAAAATTATTGTCTTTGTAAGAATATTCCGATTATTAACAACTACTCTTAATTAGTTATTACCATCTCTGCTAAGTCGGGATATCCCATGCTCTGCATCTATTATTTCCGTGCCGTTAAACAGCAGGAATATTAAAGTTAATAAATGAACATCAGTGATATTAGAAGAATAGGAAATAATGATTACAACAAGATATCCATGACACACACCGCTATATTTATTTTAAAGAAAACGACTAAGTTTAGTCAAAATATCATTACGTAGCAGGCGAAATTCAAAATATATTTTTCCTTACAAACATATTCATTAGCGATGCAAATTTATATCATTTTCATCTAGTAGCCTTGTCCTCATACATATGAAATACTCATTCATAAAATATTCAAACTGGTTTCATGCTTCTTAATTATATATGTTTGTACTGCGACAGAAAGTTTTACATGTTCACACAAATTCGTTTTAAGTCTGCACAGCTTAAATTATGAGATGCAGAATTTAATAAATGTATCGCTGAAAATAGGAAATCGGGCTATTTTAAATAAAAGAAAAGTATTATATGTGTTCAACATATTGTTATAATATAAGAAAAGTGTTCTTTAATTTGTAAGAGAATAGAAAATTGGTAAAAATCTTTATCCGTGAATATCTGGAAGTGTCGCGTCGACACCTGTGTATATTCCTGTGACTTATTAACAATATTTGCACAGTTATCAATCCTAAAAGACCACAGGGAGTAGCACGGTCAACAGTAAGGCTTCACTGTGAGAACTGTTGGCTCGATCACTTAACAAATTATGATCCTAGAATTGAATAAACAGACAAAGTTCGTATACATCACACGAATATTCGTTCTTATTTTCGAGTCATACATTAAATATGACAACGAATATTTTCTTTTATTGTATTCGTAACATACAATTATAAAGTTCAACTTATTGTCCTACTAATTTAATAAACATTCTTATATTATACCAAATCTCACGCATACAATTTTTTTTATTCACATACGTATGTACATATGTATATACTATATATTTACGTAAGTAGAGATAAAATTTAAGCTTACTCACTGTTCTTAATATTTTACAATATGTATCTACTACTCCTAACACAGGCTTGGAGATATATGAGACTTAAGATTATCACAGACCAAGCTATAATATATACCTATCGTAGCAAGGCATATTACGATATACCACAAAATATTTTCTCTAAGACCGCACACGCAGCTATACGAGTAATATACATTTCTCAATATAGCAAGACATATCTAGATATAGCGACCTTATTGCGCACATAATGACAGCAATGATATACATATATTACAGCGGAGCTACTACCTGTGGTAGTTTGCTTTAAAATAGCACAGTATATTAATAGACTGTCTCGTTGGTAGAGGGGGTAAGAGCGCGGCTGCCGATCGAGAGGCCCTGGGTTCAAATCCCAGGTCGGGTACTATTAAAATTTTCTAACAATAATTTCTAATTGAATGACTGTCTCGTTGGTCATGTTGGTTGCAAGGGCGACTGCCGATCGGGAGGGTTCTGGGTTCGATTCCCGGGTCAGGCACTCAGATTTTTCTAATTTAGATTTTCTAGTAGTGGCACGGAGTCTGAAAATGTACCCGGTATATGGCAATAGGCTCACCACCTATTCCATATTGGGGCGTAAACGTAACTGTTGAAACGTGGCAGTGTAAGTACTACATTCTCCTACCTACCTCTTCGGAGATTACAGGCGTGACGTAATTGAAATGTCTAGTAGTTGTTTGCAGTCAAGATTTGTGCCGGGTAAATGGCAACAGGCTCACAATTGGCGAAATGTGGGAGTGTTCTACACTCCACTGCGTACCCCTTCAGGGATTACCGGCGTGAAGTTACGTATCTACTGTTCATAACACAGGCTTGGAGGTATGTAAGGTGTTGGGCGCGTTCGTCGCCTGGAACGTTCGAGACAAATTCAATTTGCGCGAACGCCGAGACTAGTCAGTTCGCGCGGCTAACTAGCTGCGACGTGCGCGGGCCCATGCCCCACCTACTCAGCGATTGTGCACCGTCCTCTTTCATCCCCATTATTTGAACCCCCGGGTGCTATTAACGATATTAGAAATGCGTGATCGAATACCCTGTACGTTTCCGGGTTTTTTCTTATCCAACACATGTAAGTATATAAAAATGGACCTAACAATAGAATGTAATATGTAAATTGAGGAAAATTTTAATAAAATGAAATGTATTTTTCTTTATCGCTGTATTGAAGAAGTATGATATTAAATTATTAATGTAATTGAAGACATATGCAACATTTCAGAGGCTTATCGGTTTCAGTGTCAAATAGCTAATATGTATCGACTTAATAAAAAAGTATGCTATCGAATTATAAATTTCATTAAAAATATATGTATTATCCACAAGCCTCTTTGTATTATACAAAGTATTTTAAATATTCATAGTGATATAAAAGAAGTCAAATAGGAGATAGATTGCATAATTTATTAAGAGAAAAAGATGCATGCAACTATTTCAATCTGCTCTTAGAAATGTAACATCAAGCCTGTAATTCCCGAAGAGATAGGCAGAAGAATATTACTACGCTCTTAAATTTCACCAATTGTTCGAATACGTTGCTTATACATAGAAAAAATTCATAATATAAACCATAATATGTTTTTAAGAGTACTTATTTAATAATACGAATAAAAACCTTAAGCGTTATATAGTAAGTAAACTTTAAACGATATAAAAAACAAATCTAGTAATTACATTAGCTCTCATATTCCGCGATATAGCTAAATAGTATTATACAAGCAAATATCTACTATTTTCTTTCAGCTTTCAAATAAAAATCCTGACTGAATTCGATTATGATTATTATATGTTACACCTGGCACCTCACTGGGTAAGCACAGAGCAGCAAATGGAAAATAATTATAATAATAATTTGACAACATTCCATCAATCATCACGACCTTTTCATAAGCACGCCACTGAGTTCAACTCTCAGTTTTCAATCACTACAAGTCACTTCGCGATTTTATATATTCAGACACAATATCTTAAAGCTGATAAAAATCTTAATTCAAGAGGAACAAAGTTAGTAAGTACAGCGGGCGCCGTCCTGCGCGGTGTAATATACGCTAACAGGTCGAGACAAGACAAATGTGTTTTCTCCACCTACCACTATTACACGCGGCGTGCGCGTAGCCGCGTAGAGGGGCGCCGTGCTCTGTCCTCTATTAAAATCAATAGCCTATTAATTCGGTTCCATATTTCAAAATCTCTACAATTAATTTAATGTAACATGTTTTGTATCTGAAATCTGCGTAGAGATATACTTTTATTGTTATTGTTTTTATGTAATCACATATCCCTTAGGAGGTAGACAGAGTAATAGTGAATATTAAATATCTCCATAATCATCATCACCATCATCGTCCTCACTATCGCCATCAACATCATCATCACCACTACCATCATCACCATCACCATCTACATCACCATCCTAATATTATATGGCTGTCGATATCACTCGTCACTTGTACTCTTATAAATTTGGTGAAACTGAAATTTCCATCATAATTATCAAATTAAAGTATTCCCATAACCATTGCACTACGCCGTGGCAAGATCCTCTATACGATTATGAGTTCTTTCATTTTTTCGCTTAACCTTATTTTCCGAATGAGAAAGCGTCGTAAAAGTTCAGTTCGTGATAACAGTTTGTTACAACAGACGTTCTCTGCGGTAATAATCGAGGCAGTAGTTATCCCGGTCACGAAACTTAAGCGGTTTATGCATGATACATCCTTCCGTTCGTTTGTGGAACTGGGGTACTGACGAACAATAGAGCGGATTGAGGGCAAGTCTCTTAAAACAATTGTCAGCCAATTAAAAATTATACTGATAACAGCATTATTCATGCCCACATGCATGTATCGTTTCAGCCGTAATTGAATTAATTACATTCATGAATTTGTTACAAAAGCAACTGCTCAGTTCGGCAAATTATTAATTACACCAAATTGCGATTATTTTTCTCGTATTTTTTTCGTTTGCCGTTTGCTTATTATATTCTTATATTATACATGTGTATGTAAAACGTAACATCACGCCTGTGATCCCCGAGAAGATAGGCAAAAGAGTATCGTACACTCCACGTACACATGCATACATGCATAATTCATGTTGATCTACTAGACCAACACATGTTATTGCATGTTAAAAGACTTATGTTAAAAATATAGTAAAACATAGTAAAAAAAAATATAGTAATCACATTAAATAGGTTACATTGTCTTAGGTTATATTTTCGTAAAGACTGAAACCCAGACAAAAATGCGTAAAATTTACAAACCTTTTTTTTCGCGGGATAACCCTCCAAAATTTACAAACCTGGGCCAGATAATACTTATTTAATAGTTTAAAACAGCACAAGACAAGTATATAAACAGCAACTAAAAAGAGTTATTGAACGTCGAATTCGAATACAGAAAGACACGAACTCAAATCGAACGGACTTAATGAACAAATAGCCCGAACGAATCGTCAAACACATAACAAAAAACTTTCATATGCATATTTGTTCTCATAAAAAAAACGTAACTTCCCGCCTGTAATCCCCGAAGAGGTAGGCAGAGGAATGCAGAACACTCCCACGTGTCACCGCTAATAATAATAATACTAATACGCTGTAATAATATGTAATAAGTGAAATAATAATAAACTATTACTATTTCACTTCGACGACCGATGTGATCCCTGTCATCGATCACTTTACATGTAACAAAGTTTATGTACACTAGTTTCAATAGTACTACTTACGATATTTAGAAAACGTTATGGAATGTCGGTAAAAAATAAACAGTTTTGTGTAAAATATCATAGGTACGTATACTGTGTCTATTTTTAAACATTTCAGTGGTGATATTGGTGTAAGAATGAGGCAGTTTGAATTATTCAGGGATTATTTCTTCTTTCTTCGGATCTCCAGCATTACAGTTTCATATTAATGTCGAATTGTTTGGCATCATCATAATCAGGTTGTTTTAGCCGTCTGCTGGATAAAAGACCGCTGGAGCAACTTTAGAGAATTGGCCATATGCCTATACACTTGAAGTGGGTTATTACATAATTGTTAAAGTTTAACACAATTAAATGTGTCTGTTACTGCAATATGTTATATTGAATAAATTACAGAGAAGACGCTGTCATCAGCAAACATTTAAATATTGAATTTATCTCGCCTCACAGATTGCTAGTAAAATATTTGTGTATTATTTATGTATGTACATACTATTAGCAGAATGTCGTACCGCACTCATTGTCAACTCCTTCTACTTTGCACGGTAATTTTTGCACGATTTTCTCGTCTGGCCGAAAGTAGGTACACTGGTAGGTACACATAACTACCCGTTCAGAAGATGTGACCGCATCCGTCGTTTCGCGTGTCACATTATGTTATAGTTTTTGCCTAAAAAATATCCGCCCGTTGCATACTATAGTTTTCAGCTAAAAATTTAAAGTTATCCCTACTAATATTATAAATGTGAATGTAAGTTTGTTTGTTACGCTTTCATGCGAAAACTACTTGACCTATAATAATAAAACTTTCTACACATATTTTTAGAGGTATTGAAAAAACTAACATAGGATAGTTTAAAAAAAATTTTTTTTTACGAAAGATAGAAAAGCTATTTGTCAAAAAATTTCAAAGTTAAATCAAGATAAATATATTGTAACATTTGTTGTTGTATTTCAATAAAGTATGTTTTAAATTTTTGAAAGTTCATTGTATGTAGTAATTTTTAAAAATTGATGATCTCAGCCAAGCAATAAAATATAAAGCTAATAGCTCGCGACTTCAGCAATGGCTTCAATGCGAGCGAAGCCGCGGCTAAAAGTATATAATTTACATAATATACATTATAGAAATTTAGAATTCCACGCGGACGAAGTTGCAATTAATAGTTAGCAATTAATAATATTTGTTGCTCCATTGTGAGGTATTGAAATTAATTTGACAATTTTCACCACGTCTAATGATTATGAACTCTTTATCTGTGTAATATTTCAAACTCCTCTATTAGGGTCTGCTTTTGATGTCATTATTCTCCACAGTAACGAAGTGAGCAATGACGTATTTACTGGAATGTAGCTTGTAACGTGAATTAGTGACTATTTTGAAAACACAAATTGGTTTATACCACAGATGAGTATCTGTGTGTACATTTCAATTGCTACCTGTCGGTCTCTACTATACCTAGATGTAGCCCGTCAATACAAGATTTGAAACGATCAATTGCGCACCGATTCTGAGCATCTGTCCGTGTTAGATAAAATTGGATTTTTTTAATATCTCTACATTTTTGATAGGCTCTTAAATCAAGACAAAATGTTTATAAGATAATAATGAGGCATGTGATGATGTTGATAAACGTGGTTCTTGAGACATCTAAGTCCTATTACTATATGTATGTTAGTAAGAGAGCATCTATTATCTGTCCTATTCGAAGTTGATCACAGACGTGTTGCTACTTTCGAGGACTCAGATGATCGTCTATTGTAGGTACGCGTGAGCGGCTTTAAAGGAATATCTAAGTTAATATAACATCGAAATTACTATCCCCTGAGTGACCGTTATCTCTTTCCTGTCATTTCTAATGTGTGATAAGGATACGGTGCCAATCAGTCACTGGGCTATCTCTGGCTTATTGATAAAGGAAGCGACGCGAGCGCGGAGCGAACATCGTCCCACTGCGTTATGTAACTAGTTAACGTTCTATTTTTAAAACTAAAACAGACATTCACGTAGTCCACTGGATATATGAACAATAGATGAGAAGGAAAATGGTTCCAATTATTATAAGTATTGTAGTTGAACGAGTTTCTCGATATCCGGTTTAACTTAACCGGAACTTGGACGACGATCGTGGCGAAACTCGTCGACGTCCCTGGAGCGACATTCTAAAATCGTTGCGATAAAATATTCCGATGTCGACTGATAAGGATCATTTTTTATGATGAACGACTGATGAATGATAAATGAATTACTGAACCTTTATGTTTTTGTTGAGATACATTATTCATATAGATTCGTTATGCACTTTATTATAATTCAGTCGTATTATGAGGTTTACATGTCGGAGTTCAGTCTAGGTGTCGGCCACAATAGATTTATCATAAACGGAGTGCTCCTCGGGCTTCCGCTGTTCCTCTCGTATTCACCATGCACAGTAAACGTTTCTAGCGTATAAAGTACAAAGTCAACTAGCAAAGTTTTAATGTTTACTGAATATAAGAAAGTAAGTATTCGAAGTAATGTTACAACCGCTTATTTCAATTATACAAAGCGTCAAACATACGTTGTCTTATTACAGAAATATCGATTTATCAATACCTTTGTCGAAAAAAGTAGATAAACGACACTTGAAGTTAAATGTCAAAACTACCTTTTCCGTCGATTTTGACCGAATTCAAAATTTTGTCTTTTCTCATTATTATTTTTCTATATACGTGTGTATATTTATTATTTGTTTTATTGCATTGCACAACATAAATATTAAATAACTAAATGTTGGAGTAATAAAATAATTTTAACTGATTAAAATACGTACAAATAAATGTATATTGAACAATCTAATCGTTATCATGTTTTTAATATTGTACATTCTAAGTACTCAATTAAAATAAGCGCCTATCAATTGCATTTATTGTTACCATTGTACGAAAATTATGTCAAATATGATGGTGATATATGTATAAATCGCAATGATATAATGCTGTTCAGGAACAAAATACAATATGAAATATTGATCAATATTTTGTTGCTCAATAATTTAATAACTCGTGGTCATTGTTTTTATTTATTTTTGTTACCCGCGTATGTTGTGTGAAATTAATGACTGTAATAACTTAATCAATGATTGATATATTGATTATACGAATTGGTTGTCGATGATTAAGTAATTAATTAGCAATTGAAATCTTCAAGCTCATATATTGAATATATGTACTAGTTTTTTGATTGGTTGACCGGTATAGAAGTTGATGTACTGCAGCGCCAACTAGTGCCGAGATACAGAAACTTGCATATCCGGATAATATTCTTAGCACTCGCAACTAAGTCGTTATTACAATGGCATTTGATGACTGGTATGCCAATTGATGCACTTCATCGTCAAGTAGGGAAGGGACAAGTTCCAAATAACTAATAACCGCGTTAATAACTAGCTCTGTCATATCAAGGGTATGACGTTACCATCAGCCTGCTTCAATCCACTCCCAGACATGGTCGCCCCTTGGATTTTTTGTCAACTATACCCGGGGGTGGTGGGGATAACGCGGCTTCTTGCATCCCCTACACTGCGACCCTTCGGCGGCCAGGGCATGAAGCCGCGCCTAAATCGACTGCGATACACCGCAGCAGATGGTCGCCAGGCGGATGTATGACGTAGTTTTATTGACCACTCAATCTTTCCGCATTTCCTAGCTGAAAATTGCTCAGAGTTAGGTCATGTTTATTTATTTTGATTGGCAAAAATAATAATAATATACTCTTGGCACGTCTTCACCCACCGCTATTCGTTCTCCCGTTAATCACTTCTTCTGCTATGGTAACAAGACAGGCTGATGAACTATGTGAATATATTTATACATTTTCATGTTTTAGTTAATTTTTCCATGTTTTTATTTTATATGTTTATTATTTGATATCGTACCGACAGCATAGGAAAAGAGTACGTTCCAAATGAGTCAAATATAAAGAAACGGAACTCCCCGAGGACCATTTTGGACCACTTCGTGAGTCCGTTTACCAAATCCTTAATGTTTATTGAATTTCGTCGTTTCGTCACAATGTTTATTGAATTTCGATATTTTTATTTAAAGATTTTCGATATGTGTACAAATGACTAAATAATTTAATTTTATGTTATTTTGAATTTTTTTGAAATCTTATTCAAGACATCCATAAATAAGGAGGTAACCGTCGTCCTTGTTGTTCAAAAAATAATATCTTCCTACTTTCATTTCTGTTATTTTTATACATTACGCGTTTTATATATCCGCATATACATTATTGCATTTTTGTGCCTTATTTTGTTTCCATATATAGGCGTATATTTTATGTTGTCTCTATATTATATTGACTGCCTTGTTGGTCAAGTGGTTGCAAAGCGTCACAACTGATCGAGAGATCTTGGGTTTGATTCCCGGTTCAGGTATTATTGGATTTTACAAACTTACAATTCATAAGTGAAATTTCTATTAGTGTCTTGGAGTCTGTGTTGTTTTACCCGGCGTATGACAATAGGCTCGGCACACTCCCTATTCCGTGTTGGGACGTAAACGTAACTGATGCACTGCTCTTCTCAGCATACCATTTCGGAGATTGCAGGCGTGATGTTACGTTACAAATAGCACTTTAATGCTTCAACGTTAAATTGAATATTATGTACGTTTCGTGACTTGAATCTGTAACGAATTGGTTTTAATGAAGCAGTTCGCGGCGCTAATTACCCTCTTAATAGCCAATTACCAAGAAATTGTCTGGTTTTCTCGTTGAGAATATATAAAATTTAACAGTACTAGAATTTACAAAAAATAGAATTGAAACCCTCTATATGAATTTTAAACTAATGCTGTAATTTGAGTAGTGATAGCCTAGTGGTTCATATTTCTGTTTCTCACTTCGAGAGTCCGTGCTTCGTATCTTGGCCTCTTCACCTCTAACTCTCACATAGTTCAACTCTAACATAATTTTAAGATCTTATTAGATTTGTTGTAAAACTTTTATAATGCGATTTTAGGCGTGTGAACTCCATCTATCAGCATTTGGACAGCGTGGCAGTTAATGGTCGTAACCCTACTAAATGTCATAAAACGATTGATGATTTTGATATTGGTATAAATATAAGTTATTTTTGAGTAAAATTAAGATCCTCGTAATCTCGACCCCTGAATGTGTGAAACCTATGCAATCCTGACCGCGGTCGGCCAGAATTTTCTTTTAAGTGTAATTCTGTATTTCACAGTCTGGTTAGTCAGTCAACCGTACCTACTCCGATTAACATAAAATATACTGATACTTAGAAAACGTGATATTAAAAATAGATACATATTTATAACAATTTCTTTATTTGAAATTAGTTTGATGAATTACATTCTATACTTTTAGTTTAATATAGCCATTAGTGTTGAGTAGCAAAGGATTGTATGTCTTAAATTCATTTAATCTTGTACAATTACGGACGAGATCGGATTACATTTGCTTGTGGCTTATGACATTGTAATGCGGAATGTCGTTCGAGGTGTCGCCGTGCAAATGTGCTCGTGAACCCACTAGCGTATGCGACTACGTTATCTCTTATCAAACCACGCCATGTTCGTACGTAACCCCTCGCTGATAACCCGCGCCGCCTTTAACGTAATGCTGTGCAAAATTATATACAATTGTCTTTTATAAAACTTGCGTCTGACCATAATCTCAAGTAATGGTAAGCGAAGTGTAGGTTAAGACGTTAGGCACTTGGTTAGGATGTGCCCAATTATCTTGTCTTGAACAATTCAACGTTGCATCGTAGAAAAATAGGATATTACACAAAAATAAAATCAAAAAAATTGGATGAAAATAGAATATAGATCAAAATATATCTCAGTTGCTACTCTGGCCATTACCTCGTTTTATGAAGGCATCAAATCATCGGAAAAATATTTTGAATGGGATAAAACTTTTATTGGTCACGTGCGCGGACCGAATGATTTATTCCGATCGTGTCAACACGAATAAGTGCCGGAGGCCTCCCGCGGCGACAGATGGAGAGCGATTAGCGAACTCGAATGACGCGAGCGTGACTTTCGCGAAGGTGGCACAAAATATGTCAAGCAATAGGTCCCTGGGCCTTACCGTTATATAACAGTCGTTGAATTCAAAGGTGTTTAAATTGTTTAAATAGATTCCCATAATAGAGTCAAGTTGATCATATTACGATGCGTATAATTATTAAAAAAACGTGACATCACGCTTTTAATTATCGAAGAGGTATTTTATATACACATAAAATATGTACCTGTAGCAAATTGAAAATGAGCAAAACGCAAGCGTGCTGTAGGAAGTATTGTCAGGCGACGCTAGCAACTTCGATCACGTGTCTAGTTCTTATTTATATCTCGCAATGGCTTAACTGAAATATTACGTACTGTCTGCGTAGTGCGTACGAGACTGTATGCGTTTCTACGAGTAGGTATGTTGCGTGTGCGCGCGTGTGTTGACGGTAATGTTTACTGTGTTCCTAAATCAGTTTAGATCGATTTAAGCAGAGATTAGTAGGTATTATATTTTGTTGTAGTTTCGTTTTTTTCATCACGCCAGGTCCCTTGCGGGATAGGCAGAGAGCACAGAGTGCCAAATATATCTATTCTTGCACAACTGTCGTGATTCATCTTATTTTTTTCCAGTGCGGTATTATGTAAAAAGCGAATTAAAATTAAAATCTGTAGTACTTAATACTCTAAAGCACAAAAGATTTCTTAGTACTCTGAAATCGTTAATCGCTTCAACTACAGTTAGATTGAGGCAATAATTTTTAATTTGATAACGGCAATTTAATTTAATAATTTATATATATCATAATATAATAGCTGATATATGAATTTTTAAATTTTTCATAAAATTTTTAATTTTTATTTTCAAGTCGCTCCGTAAAGTTTTGTTAAAATTCATTGATGATGATAAGACTTCGGTATCAATCTCAAACTCATTCAGCCGTTGTATTATTACATCATATTTATGTTATGAGCACTTTGCTTCAAGTTTGTTTGATGTTTACGGCAATTAGCAACGATTGTATTACATACCATCAACTAAATCCATTGTTGGCCATACATATGTAGGTATCTCCTAAGGGGTTCATCCCCGTAATCCCCACACTGGGCATACATGTTGAAGATCGCATTCAGGCAAGTACTGAACAAAATGTACGTACGTACACTGATTTTAAAAATACATTTGCCATTCAACAGTGCCTAGACGTCAGCGCGATGTGGACTTAATTTTGCCTAAGAGATGGATTGTTTCCTGCTTTAACTCGCGGAGTCCTTTTATACCGACTATTCAACGGCTCGCACGAACTAAGATGATGCAGTAATTTTTCTTACTGTCATAAATTACATATCCAATATAGTTATGTTGACGATACGATTGTAAATCAAACAATTATAATTTAAAGTATGTCTAAGTCTCCAAAATAGTCGTGTGTGCACGATGAGAGAAATGAAATTAGACGAAATACGTGAGATCCCGGAGGGAACTATAATAATAAACTGTTTTTAATGTAGGATAATATACTGTTGTACTGAATATCGTGACCAATTAATCACGTATATTCTATAATCGTAAGTTCCTATCGTGTTCTAAATTGTACGGTTAGCTATAATTTAGTCCATGTAATTGATCAATAAAAGTATTGGACGTGACAATTACACAAATTTTGATCGAAATGTATTTATCGTTCTTGAAGGTAGAATGACCTTAGGCCTTAACGTACCTATACTGAGCTGTGCGCTTAGCAGTAAGGTAGTTCATGTAATTGATAAATAAAATTTGTATTGACTGACTCGTTGGTCCTGTGGTCAGTAAATCTGGATGGGACTGGCAGTCACACTCAATAACCACTGGACCAAAAGATCAGTGATAATCAGTTCATTTAATTTTAACTGTGCGATTATATTTTCGATAGTACCTACTTAAATCGAGACACACCTACCACCTTTCGTTTCTGAGCTAGGATCAGTGATATCCAGTCCGGTCAAGGTTGCCATATCGTATTCCTCGGCCGTGGATCGCGTTTCGCCGAGGTCTTTGCACCAGCGGAACAGTTAGAAACAATAAGGCCCTGTCCACACTATCGGTCTGCCTGCCGGACGAAGCTGTTAAATGTCTACACACCTCATCCCGGATGTATGCCCGGTGTGGAATTTGTGCTGGGTCGTTCCACTGCCAAACCTATCTGGTTATCTCTCAAGAAGTGAAAACATGTGGACTGATTTTCGTTGGAGGTTTTTAAGACACTATGGAAGGGTTCTTCAAAGTTTGCGTTCAATAGTGCAGTAGAGGACAGAAACCACTTAGCATCCTGTGAGCCCTTTGCTTGTTTGCCACGCCTTTGATTTAAAATGTGCCTCCATACTCAATCCTCCCGTACAAAACAAAGATAATATACTCTAAATAAAGTAAACTATTGATGTATCTCATTAAACTTTCACAATATGCTTCTAGCAATGAGAACAGTAAGTATCGGACTGTAGAATTTCAACGCCTTCCAAGTACAAGCCGCGATCTACTTCGCTGTTTCCGCGGACGAGTAATACGTTTAGTTGCGTCGAGGGTGACCACCTATAACATCGTTACCGTTCGTTATCGTTAAAATCGATAATTGTTAGTATGTACCTAAGATCACGCCTGTAATCCTCGAAGAGGTAGGCAGAGGAGTGTAATTCACCCCGACGTTTCACCAGTTACGTTTACGTCCCACTATGGAATAGGTGGTGAGGCTACTGCCATACACCGGCCACATATCCAGACTTCGAGCCACTACCAGAAAATCTTAGTTAGAAAAATCCAATAATACCCGACCTGGGATTTGAACCCAGGACCTTCCGATCGGCAGTCACGCTTCCAACCAACACGACCAATCAGGTAGTCTAAAATGTAATATCAGTGTTTGTAAGTAATAACGTTATTTACGGCTTCAATAGAATTTTAATCCATGAAATGTAGCTACATCGAAGTGTGACTTCGATAATTGTAAATACACATGTAATGTACGAGGGTAAAGCTGTTAAATCCATAAAGAGTTGAAATGTATGTTAACATGATGAAATGCTTAATGATGGAAGTTGTGTAATAATGAAATCTTGTTTGCTTGCTTTCGCTTGTTTCTACGGTGTAATGCCGCCAATTTGTTCATTTTTATTGTGCCTGGGTGTGTTTTATGTTTAATCTTTTATTTGGTATAAGTAAGAAATTTTATTATTTTCACCTTACGTATCAGTCTGGCTATTCTTCTACCTCTATACATATATAACTTTCGTTAAGCATTGTTTATGCTCATACCGAGGCTTACATTTACGTCTACGAATCTCTGTATGCCGGTAAATATATTTTTTATCGTTTATTTCACGTGTATTTGCTGAGAGTGAGATCAGTAATCTATCTCACACGCTCTCTAATAACGCGCCGGCAGCTTAAGACACCACTTGGAGAATATCGGGGAGAACTTCACTTCGTAGAGGTTTCTTCGCGATGTTTCCTTCAATATTTTAGAGAATAATTTTAAATAAACTCACGACATATACACTTGGTATTTTTTATAAGCCGTGTGTCGACGTGTTTCGTGCGAGTAGCATTGTAGTCCTCTTATTGATACGCAGAAGCATAACATAAAAAATTTAAATTTCTACCGCGCTAAAAGCACTAAGAGCATCAACGCTGTATGCACCCAATTCCATCGATACGAATACTCGGATATTCTCAAAGATATTACCGTTAGGGCTTTGTCAAAGCAGCATGCTTGCCAGTCAAAGAGTAGACTTAATATTCAAATTCAAATTTCATTTATTCAAAATTGGTTCAATAGAACACTTTTTGTACTTCAAAATGAAACTACCGCCGCTTCGGAAAATGCCTCGCTATGGAGAAGAAGCGGCGCAAGAAACTTAAAAAATATGATACAGTGATTCACATACGAAAATTACAAAGAAACCTTGTCAAAATATTTGTAACGACCTAGATGATTTAAAGGGTGCTCAACAATACAAAAGATCTTCAAGTAAAAGTTTCTCTACAATAAATCTTTTCATACAAAGGATCAAAGGACAAAAACACCTCTCCGTGTCGTTTAATATGGCCCCAAATTTTAATTTTTAGAAAAAAGGCTTTACGTTGACTTGTTCATATTTTTATCTGTTTCAGTAAGCGTTATGTTTGCTAACTTATGGTACTTGGCTTTGATAACTTATAAAAGAAGACACAAAAGTATTTTCTTTTATTTTTTGTCTTGTACGGTAATGGTATTATCCAATCTTTTTCAAAATGACTTCTACTTACTACTAAAGGCAACTTGAGGCTTTCGTAAGGGTTGTAGAAGGCACACGTATAATTGGGAGCTATTAAGCGATGCTGGATGGTATAAAGGCAATCCGAAAAATTGTTTTCCTGCTATTTGAAATTTAAATTTTATACTTTGCTAATTGCTATGTTATGGAGCGTTTCATAAATTTTTTATTTATATTAATAGGCACTCTGAAAAGTTGCTTTGTTAACAATAAAGAAGTTCGTTTCAAAGTCAACCATCATAATATGTAATACATTACATAATGTTGTTATTTAACTTTCAACAATAGTAATTATAATAATGTTATATTTTAATAATTTAAAGTTTGAAGTGTGCCACGAAAACAAATATCAAAATAAATTAGTGTTCATTTTGATAAATTGAAAAAAAATCGCCTCTTATTTTTCATTA